>CAUYSK010067358.1:0-41250 GCA_963575035.1 Avahi laniger | reverse complement strand
TTGTCTTTTTACTCTCTTGATAATGTCCTTTGAGGCAAAAGAGTTTTTAATTTTGATGAAGTGCAATTTATGTATTTTTTTCATTTACTGTCTTTGATTTTGGCATCATATCCAAGAAATCATTGCCAAATACAATGTCATACATATTTTCCCCTATATTTTCTCTAGGAATTTTAGCTCTTATATTTTATATAATTAATTTTTTTTTTGAGGCGAGTCTTACTCTTTTGTCCTGGGTAGAGGCGTGATCATAGCTCAATGCAAGCTCAAACTCTGGGGCTCAAGCAATCCTCCTGCCTCAGCCTCCCAAGTAGCTCAGACTACAGATGCACTCCACCTCACCAGGCTAGTTTTTTCTATTTGTGGTAGAGACAGGTCTCATTCTTGTTTAGGCTGGTCTCAAACTCATGACCTCAAGTGATCCTCCTGCCTCAGCCTCCCAGAGTGTTAGGATTATAGGCATGAGCCCCCGTGCCTGGCCTGTATAATTTATTTTTAAGATTACTTTTTGTAGAGACAGGGTCTTACTATGTTGCCCAGGCTGGTCTTGAACTCCTCAAATGATTCTCCCTTGCATCCCAAAGCACTAGAATTATAGGCGTGAGCCACTGTGCCTGGCCTAGCTCATATATTTAAATATTAGGTCCCTTTTGAATTAATTTTTGCATACAATGTAAGGCAAGAGTCCAACTTCATTTCTTTGCATGTAGATATCCAGTTTTCTCAGCACTAGCTATTGAAAAGATTGCCCCATTCCCATTGAATGGTCTTAGCACCCTTGTTGAAAATCAATTAACCATTTATGCAGGCTGGGTGTGGGTGTCTCATGCCTGTAATCCCAGCACTTTGGGAGGATAGAGACCCTGTCTCTATAAAAAATTTAAAAACTAACTGGCGTGGTGTTGTGCACCTATAACCCTAACTATTTGAGAAGCTTAGGCAGAACTGCTTGAACCCAAGAGTTTGAGGTTACAGTGAGCTATGATTGAGCCACTGTACTCCAGCTCAGGTGACAAAGCAAGACCCTGTCTCTTAAAAATAAATAAATAAAACATACATGCAAAGGTTTATTTCTGGACTCTTTGTTCCATTCTATGAGTCTATGTGTCTGTTCTTATGCTAGTACCACACATTTTCTTTGGTTTTCCATTTCTTACAGTGTTAAAACTCCTTTACAATCTAGCCCTAATATACCTTTGTTGCTTGCCATTTCCCCCATCTACAGGCCAAGCTCAAGTCACATGCAACATCAGTGGTCATGCAAACAAACCGCATTGACTATATTTTAAATATAGTCTTTCCTTTATTTAGTATGTCCATTTTGTGTGGTATATTCCCACTAGGCCTTCAAGATCTAGCTCAAACTTTATCTCTGTTATGATTCCTAGTGGCAGAGTCCATCATTCCCCTGTGTTCTAACAGTAACTTCTACATATTTCTGTTAAAGAACTGACAAAGCTCTACTATAAATTAGTTCTCTGATGTTCCCACTAGACTTAGACTACCTAGAGAACTAGACTCATATTGCTTTTATATCTCCAGCCTCTAAAATAGTGCTGGCATACAGGAGACATTCGTGGAATAATTTTTGAATGAATTTCCATACACACATATCTTAATCATTCTTCAAAGCTGAGTTCAAATTGTGCCTGTACAATGTCCTCCACAATTCCTCAGCTCTAATACCTCACTCCTCTTGACATTCACTGTTGTATTAAAATCAATTATAGCTATGTCATCTTTACCTAGATTAGAACTTGAGGGTAGGATGCACATAGGATTGATTTTTGAATCTACGAAAAACACGTAAGAGTGTACTGTACTCTGTAGAGACTTAGTTCTACTATCACTCAAGAGCAATTTTAATTTTGTGATTTGCACAGGTTTCACATGTTCTGTAAATAGCATTCTTAACTTTTATACTGGTCCAGACTAATTTACATAGCTCCCCAATATTCATACTCAAGGAGTTCTGCTCTCTGGAGGACATCCCAACATTACAGTGAGTAATAAGCAGTTCCACTAGGACAGGGGACTCTCGTTTCTTATATTTTGAGAACTTTATACTAGACTACTAATCAGAGAAAGTGCTGTCAGGCTACAAAAGATTAAAACAAATAGTTTTTAATTAATGATAAACAACTGATAAGAATTTTAAGCCAGGCACCAATATATGGCTTTGTTTCCAAAACGAAAAATTTAAATGATTATATGGTAGAAAGTACTAGCTACAAAATTTTTTTTTTTTTTTTTTTTTTAGACAGAGTCTCGCTCTGCTGCCCTGGCTAGAGTGAGTGCTGTGGCGTTAGCCTAGCTCACAGCAACCTCAAACTCCTGGGCTCAAGCGATCCTACTGCCTCAGCCTCCCGAGTAGAGTAGCGGGGACTACAGGCATGCGCCACCATGCCCAGCTATTTTTTTCTATATATTTTTAGTTGTCCAAATAATTTCTTTCTATTTTTTTTAGTAGAGACGGGGTCTCGCTCTTGCTCAGGCTGGTCTCGAACTCCTGAGCTCAAACAATCCGTCCGCCTCGGCCTCCCAGAGTGCTAGGATTACAGGCGTGAACCACCACGCCTGGCCAAAATTTTCCCTTTTTGCCAGCGTATGTATGGTTTTCACTTACCCCTCCTAGATCTGTAATGTCCTTTTGCAGTTTTTCAGATATGGTGACAGAAGGTAAGTCAAGGTAAAATACTTTCCCCCAAAGTGGCTTATATTTGGATTTTTCCGGTCTGCTGTCAGTTTTCAGAGATTTCAAAGATGGTCTATTTTTTTCATTTTTGACTTGGATTCCACCTGTTATTACAAACGTTTAGAATTAAATTATGTTTTTATGCAGACATTTTTACTGTTTTAAAAATATTATATAATCATATCACAGAAAAAATCCCTATAATCCCACCAATTTAAGTCATTAGCATTTAAAAATGTAGTACTACTTAGGATAAAGGCCAAATGCCCTATATACCTTCACAGATCCTGTATTGTGAAATAGTCGAATCAGCAGGAAATATTCGTGTTTATTCATGTCTAATGTACTAAGCCATGGAACTACATAAAACCCTTTTGAAAGATTTTCTTCCTTAGGATATAAACTCCAAAGGGTATATCTGCCATTCTGTTGAACACTCAAAACTGGTGCTTAAAATCTTCAACACTTAGCAACGTAAGAAACCTGTTACCCAGAATGATCTAGTACTTAAGGGTCCCTGATTCCTCAAGCTTTAGTTTCATACAAAGTTTGTCTATATATTAAAAACTAAATGATTTCATATACAGTTTGTCTATATATTAAAAATGTAATGGTCCATTAAGAACTAAATCACCGTTCATTTCATTATTTTCATTTAAAACAGATCTGAGATCCAAGCAACTGTTTTAAAAATTCACTTTAAGAACACAATCTGTTCTTAAATTGGTAGTTAAGAACACAAACACCTATATGAAAAACTTATATGCTAGAATGTTTTACCGTATCAAGTAACTGAAAGTGGATTTTTTTGTTTGTTTCCCTGTTTGCCTATAATGCTGAAACTAGCAATGGTGTGTCTGAAATAGAAATACTTTCCCTCAACTTTATGAGTGAAGGAAAATAAACTTTAAAACCACCCACAATGATCCAATCTAATCATGAAGCGAAAGGCCACGAGCACGTCCGACTTTAAATTGAAGATCGAATCCGTAGCTTCAAAGGGCCTGAGCCGAGTCGGAGCAGCTGTGGGAGCCCGGGAAGAGAGCAGCGTTGCAGCCCCGGCGAGTTCCCGGATCCGCACGTCGTTTGCTAGTTTTGCAGCAAAGGCAGGATCCACAATTTGGGACGGCGGCTGGAACCGGCAGGGCGCTAGGGACCGGGCCAGGATCCGTTCCTTCTCTGAAGCAAAAGACTGAATGGAACCTTCCTCCAGACCACAGAGGAGGACGGTCAGAAAAGAAGCAGTGGACCGGGCGGCAGAACTCAAGAATCAATGGTGGAACCATGAAGGGAGGAAAGGATTAAAGGGACAGGAGGCGGAGGAGGGGCTTCTTACCCTGGAAATGTCCTTTGCTGTGGATCCTCATGGCTCCGGGGTTCATGGCAGCCGCCCGGCACCTACATGCTGGATCCGGAGAGGGTGTAGCGCCGGGCAGACGCGAAAACACGGCTTCTCCCGGCCTCTCGACAGGACGGCCGCCTCTCCTCTTCCGCCGGCCACCGGCTCTACGCAGTAGAGGTGCCGCGTCTGCGGGCAGGGTTTCCGGGGCCGAATCCGGCTCCAAGGCGCGGAGCACAAACGAGTAGGCTGCGGCGGTTGAAGATTTGAAAACGCGTCACGCGGCCGCGGCGCCGATACGCGCGCCCCGCCCCCTCTCACGCCGCGCGCCGCGCCCCGCCTCGCGCTCGCCCCACGTGCTTGCCGCCTCACGCTGCGCGCCCCGCCCCCTTCGTGCCCTCCTCCCTGAGTCGCGCGCCCAACGCCCTCACTCGCCGCCTTCTCGCACTTCGCCCCGCCCCCAAGGGCCGTGTCTCCGCCTTCGCCCCGCCCAGCCTCTGCCCTCCCTACTGCGATACCCTCTCTGCCTCTGACCTCAGGTCTCCGCCTGCGGCGTCAGGTTCCCGCGCAGCCCCGGAAAGTTTGTGTGGCTTGGTGTTGACCAAACCTAGTGCATGCAGTTAGTGCCGGAGGTCAGCCCAGTCTGTTACCAGGGTCATTCCCGTCTTCTAGATTTGCCGGTCCCGCCGGTCCTCCAGCTGCCTTCTCCCAGGTACGCTAGCTTTCCCGGGCTGGACGTCTGGTTCGGTGGGGGCGCGGCGTCTGCGGCCGAGCCCGGACTCAGCCTCGGACAGGGCCCGGGCCCGGTGGTGGCGGCAGCTGATGTTCGGTGCGCTCAAGGTCGAAGAGCGGGGTTTTCCCGCGGTCACCGCCGACTCAGCTGGCCGAGCACAGGCCGCAGAGACTTCCCGGGGTGAGAGCGGCACGGAGCGGGGGTGGGAGGGCGTCGGAGCGAGGGCTTGGCTAGGCGGCCCCCGGCCCTCACAGGAGGGCCGCCCCAAAACGCATTCAGATCGGTTTGTGTCTTTTGGTACTTGGCTGTGTGCGCTGCTCTATTGACCTTTATTGCATTCAGACCTGTTTTCTCGTTTTATTGTGTGTAAGTTTATTTCAGTAATAAAAGAGAGCGGAACATGAAGTCTCATGTAAAACGATAATGGAATTATGATAAAGATTAAAATGCCTGTGAAATAGTTTAATTTTGTAAATGAAATTGTAAAAGAAATTGGTTTGGGTATATTTTTGCTTATAAATTTCTTGAGAATGAAGAGGATTATATTTTGTACTGTTTTCCATTCCTTAAATCCTGGCTGTATCAACTCATATAATGGTTGATTTACTTAGAATCTCAAGAGAGTCAGAGCGTGTCAATATTACCATTTTGCAAATTGATTTCTTAAAGCATAGACAAAGATGGATTGTGACACCATTAGCCAAAATGAGAGAACACCAAGATGGATCAGGTTTGATAATGGAAATGAGAGTTTTGTTTTAGATAAGTTTATGTTGTAGAGCCTGGGGTGACAATAATGGAACTGTGTTAGTTTATAACTCGAGAGAGATGTCTGGGAGAAGCTGACATGGAAAGAAGAAATATAGATTGATTTGAGAGAGTCATACAGATGGATCTCAATCTTAGGGTGGTGCATAAGAGGTTAATAGATATTGAGAAGTGGGAGGACCTATAGTTTGAACAAACATTCAATATTATAAATTCTATTTGAGGAAAAACCTATTTTCAAAATACAGGCTACAGAAAAAGCTCAAGATTTTTTTTTTTTTTTTTTTTTGGAGACAGAGTCTCACTGTGTTGCCCGGGCTAGAGTGCCGTGGAGTCAGCCTAGCTCACAGCAACCTCCTGGACTCAAGCGATCCTCCTGCCTCAGCCTCCCGAGTAGCTGGGACTACAGGCATGCACCACCATGCCTGGCTAGTTTTTTCTACATATTTTTAGTCGTCCAGTTAATTTCTTTCTATTTTTAGTAGAGACGGGGTCTCGCTCTTGCTCAGGCTGGTTTCGAACTCCTGAGCTCAAACAATCCCAGAGAGGTAGGATTACAGGCGTGAGCCACCGCGTCTGGCCTAAGCTCAAGATTTTTATGTTTTAAAAAAAGTCTTGAAAGGTTGAGAAACACTAACATAGAATTTAGTTAAAGCCATGGAGGAAATTAAATTGCCAAGGAGAACAGGTGAAATAAGAGAAGTGGTGATGAGCAGAGGATGATGAAATAGTAAAAGATGGAATAGATGCCAGAGTTAGGAAGAGAACTGGGAACAACCTTATTGTCAAAAGTCACAGAATTGCAAACATTGGAATCATATGGGCTTCACTAACTATATGGCTTTGGGTAATTTTGAGCCTCAATTTTAATCTGTGAAAAGGGGGTAATAAATGCTGCTCAGAGCTGTCGTGAGGATTAAATGCAACATTTTAAAAAACTTAATTAGTACAGTGCCTGGCACAGAGTAAGAGCTCAGTAAGTGCTATCTGGGGAACTTTGCACCAGCTCCCCTATCCCCAAAAGAGTTTTAAAAATGCTAAGACTTGAAAAATAGATCTTTTGTTTTGGTGTTTAAGATATCATTAGTTTCCTTAATGAGAATTGAGTGCAAGGGAAAGTAAGTATAATACTAGATAAAAACAATGGGCTGGAAGTTGAGACAAGTTGAGTAAGTGTACAGTTTCAAAAAAATTTGTCAGTGAAAGGAAGGGAAGATTGGATCTTTGGAAAGTTTAGAAGACATGGAAAAGATTTAAGCATGTTTTTCTACTGAAGAAAGAAAATAAAAATGGAAGTCCATTTTATGTTCTAATGAAAGATGAGTTATCTTTTTTTACTTACTATAATGTGGAAGGACAGTATCATAGTTACACCCTATGCTGTTAGACTCACCCTTGACTGCAAGGTAGGTGATAGTAAAAAGGTATGAATAAGCAGAAAATCTGCTTCCCTGGATAGTTAATAATTTTCTAATCTATTACCCAAAGTTAGTTTTAAAAAATATTATTGGAACCTAAATCTTTTAGTAGCTACAGGAAGGAAGGCTTGGACTTATATGTATGGCCAGTAAGGCTAGAAACTGCCTCACCTATCATATCAGTAATCAGGTCTATTGGTTAAGAGAATGAGGTTTATCTTAAAGTAGATCTTGAAAATGCACTTGAAAAGAGTCCTTCAGATGAAGGGTATACATTCAAGAAGAAATAAGTGGGGACAGAGTTATTTGTGGTGAGAAGCTTGGTTAGAGTTATATTGAGCAAAATCGGAGAATATTGAGCAGAAGCATGGTCTAATTAAATGAACATTTGACTGTGAATCAAGAGAAATAAATTTCATTCAGTATTGGTCCTATCCCTAATGTTGACTAAAGGAAAAAAGTCAAGCTTTTAAAAAATTAAACTTAGCTTTATTCAGAAGTCTGACTGAGGACTATAGACTGAGGCCTAGAGCCTGGGAGCAGTTCTGTCAGACTGCTCCCAAGCAGTGTTTCAGCCCATTGTTTATACAAAGGTGGTGAAGTTCAGTATGTACAAAATCACATCTAAGTTTGGATGCAAGAGTACATCTGGTTATAGTTTGCAGGGGCATTTCTCTAACCTTGGCGTTAGTTATCTTATGTGTAAGAAAAGGCAAGGACTAGGGTCATTTATTTTTTAAACAGTGCAGTGTCTCAGGCAAGAGCAGCATGTAGTTGCAGGGTCGAGGCTTTGTGAAATTTTGCTGGTAAGCAGAAATGAGCAAACATAGCTGCTTATATTTGTTACTTTGTCTCACTAACTTGTTATATGAGCTAGAGCAAATATTAACCTTTCTATGCTGGAATTTCTTTAATATCTGTAAGTGAAGATAATACTGCTCAGTCTACTCCACAACTTTTTGTGATTATCAAATAAGATCTAATCTGCTTTTTTAAATTACCTTACACATATCCAGGTATACATTTCTTAAATTCTAGAGTTTAGACAAATTAATTCTTATGTAATACTTAACACTTTTTTCTTTCTTTTGCTTAAGCCGCTCCACATTGCTAGCAATTATTCTTTCTTATCTGTAACAAACCTAGCTTAGATTCAGCCTTTATCTCATTTGGTGCCTTCAGTAATAATTATTCCTGTTTGATTCATTTGCCAACTATTGATATCTTCTGAAATATGTTCTGTTCCTATTCTTATCATTTGATTTTCACATTTTTTAGTCTCACTACCCTGGTAAATTGAAGGGCTTAAGATTTTTCCCAAAGTTAAGTTCTTAGTTTTACAGACTAAGCATATTAAAGGATAGAATTGGTTAGTGGCTGTGGCACTAAAGTCCATGTCTCAGGTAAAGGTGGGCTGGGAAATCAGGGTAAAATTCAGGGTTATCAAGTCTTCAACACAACCTAAGTGAAGGATCAAAAATGGAAAGAATAAGCAAGACAGGAGGATTCAGAATTTGGGAGTGAATCCCCCTGAGACAACATAATTCAGAGGCTGTCGTGGCACCTATAGGAGCTATTAAGGATAATGAACTAGTTCATAGATTATATCTTACATCCTGAACAAAGTTGTAAAGTCCCTTAGGGTAGTACAAAACACATTTGGTTATGCTTAAAATAATCTACCTACCTACCTCACTTCCTGCTTTCCTCATGTAGTGATTAAACAGCAAAAATGTGCTATGGCCCATTGAAAATGGTTTACTATAAGACCCATAGAGGTCTCACTATGTAAATTTTTAAAATTTCTAGTACTGTTAATAATCCATATTCAATAAAATACACCCATACATATTGGTGAATTCTAACAAATGTGTATATCCATGTAATTACCACATCAATCAAAATACAGAACATTTCTGTCATATCAGAAGGATATTTCATTCTTCTTTCTGGTGATTCTCTCTCCGCTCACCAGAAGTAACCACTCTCATGATTTCTGTTATCATAGAATGGTTTTGCCTATATTTCAGGTTAATGTAAATGGAATAATATAATTTGTACATTTCGGGTCATAATTATTTTTCATAATGTAATATTTTGGTGATTCATTCATGTTGTTATGTGTATCAGTAGTTCATTCTTTTTTATTGCTGAGTAGTATTGTGTGAATATACCATTGTTTATTCATTCATCTGTTGATGGATGTTTGAGTTGTTTCTAGTTTTTGGCTGCTACAAATAATGCTGCTATGAACATGTGTATACAAGTCTTTGGACATATATTTTTATTTCTTTTGGAGCTACTGGATCGTATGGTGACTGAATATTTTAAAAGTATGAGAAACTACTGAAGTTTTAAAATCCTCCACCATCAGTATATGAAAGTCCCAGTTGACATATCCTTGTCACTCACTAGGTATGAACTAATATCACAGGTGTTTTTTTTTAATTGAGGTAAAATTCATATAACATAAAATTTACCAGTGTATTGGCAATGTTGTACAACCATTGCACAGCTCATTGCCTTCCAGTGTATTGGCAATGTTGTACAACCATCACCACTATCTAATTCTAAAACATCTACAGGGTGGGGGAAGAAACTTTGTATCCATTAAGCACTGATTCTCATCTCCCACCCACCCCCTTCCCCAATCCCTGGCAACTACTATTCTGCTTTCTGTCTGTATGGATTTGCCTATTCTGGACATTTCATATAAATACAGTCATAGAATATGTGGGTTTTTGGTGTCTGGCTTTTATTTAGCACAATGTTTTGAGGGTTCACCTATCCATGTTGTAGCATGTATCAGTTTTTCATTCCTTTTTTATGGCTGAATAAAATTCTTTTGTAGGGATATACATTTTGTTTATGCATTCATCAGTTGATAAACATTTGGTTTCTTTCTGCTTTTGGCTATTATGAATAATAACATTTGTATTCAAGTATTTGTTAGACTGTTATGTTTTCAGTTCTTCTGGGTATATACCTAGGAGTGGAATTGCTGGATCATTTTGTGTTTAACATTTTGAGGAACTGCCAAAGTATTTTCCAGATGGCTGCACCATTTTGCGTTACCACTAGCAGTGTAAAGGGTTCCCATTTCTTCACTTCCTTGCCAACACATGTTATTTTCTGTTTATTTTTATTTGTTTACCTTTTTTGATTATAATCTTCCTAGTGGTTTTGATTTTTATTTCCCTAATGAGTAATGATGTTCAGTGTCTTTTTTTGTGCTTATTGGCCATTAGTATATCTTCTTTGAATATTCAAAGAAGCCCTTTGCCCATTTTTTCAGTTGTTTTGTTGTAGAGTTATAAGTGTTCTTTATATATGTTGGATACTAGACCCTTATCAGATACATGATTTGCAAAAATTTTCTCCTATTCCATGCCTGTTTCAATTTTTTGATAATGTCCTTTGATATACAAAATTTTTATTTTGATAACATTCAATTTTATTTATTGTTTGTTTTTATTCTTGTGGTTTTGGTGTCATATCTAGGAAACTATTCCCAAATTTAAATCCATACAGATTTACCCTTATCTTACAAGAATTTTATAGTTTGAGCTCTTAAGTCTTTGGCTCAGTTTGAGTTAATTTTAAGTAAGTGGTGTGAGCTAAGGTCCAACTTCATTCTTCTACATGGATATCCAGTTGTTGCAACACCATTTGTTGAAAAGACTGTTCTTTTTCTCACGGGATGGTTTTTGAAACCTTGTTGAAAATCACTTGACAATATATGTGTGGGGGTTGTTTCTGGACTCTGAATTCTGTTCCATTGACCTATATGTAGATCTGTCCTTATGTCAGTATCACACTGCTTTAATTGTTGCAGCTTTTTAGTAAATTTTGAAATTGGGAAGTCTGAGTACTACAAATTTGTTCATCTTTTTCAAGATTGTTTTGGCTATTCAGGGTCTCTTGAAATTCTATGAGAATTTTAGGGTCACCTTGTCCATTTCTGCAAAAAAGTAGTTGGAAATTCAATAGCATTTGCATTGGATTTGTAGATTATTACCATGTTAATAATGTGTTCCAATTTGTGAGCACAGGATGTCTTTCCATTTAGGTCGTCTTTAATTTGAACAGTATTTTGTAGTTTTCATCTCCTTGGTTCCATTTAGTCCTAAGTATTTATTCTTTTTGATGCTATTGTAAATGAAATTGTTTTCTTAATTTTATTTTCAGATTGTTCATTGCTAGTATATAGAAATACAACTGATTATATTGACCTTGTATCCTGTAACCATGCTGAATTTATTAGCATTGGTAGATTTTGGTGGGTTCTTTAGAATTGTAGAGATATAAAATCATGTCATCTATTAATAGAGATAGTTTTACTTCTTCCTTTCAAATCTGAATGCCTTTTGTTATTGCCTAATTGCCTTAGCTAGAATTTCTAGGGTAATGTTGCATGAAAGTGGTGATCTGATCTTAGGGGGAAAGTTTTCAGTCTTTCTGCATTAAGTGTGATGTTCTCTGTGGGTTTTCATAGATGCTTTTTATCAGGTTGATGAAGTTTCCTTCTTTTTCTACTTTGTTCAGTGTATCATAAAAAGGTTGGATTTTTGTCAAATGTTTTGTCCTCATCGATTTAGTTGATCATGTGTTTTTTTCTTTCATTTAATTAATGCAGGCTGTGTGTCCCAAAAGTCACCATACATAGGGAAAATGGGAAATTGTAGCTAAAGTTTCTCATTTTCCCTGTGTATAGCGACTTTTGGGACACCCTGCATAATGTATTTCATTGATTTTCATATGTTTGAACTATGCTTGCGTTTCTGGGGTAAAACCCTACTTGGTCATGATGTATATTTGTTATAATATACAGTTTGATTTACTTTACTAGTGTTTTGTTGAGAATTTTTGCATCTCTATACATAAGGGATATTGGTCTCTAGTTTTCATGTCATGTTTTTGTCTGGCTTTGGTATCAGGGTAATACTTAATACTGTCCTGGCTTTATGGAATGAATTAGGAACTATTCCGCTTTTTGTTTATGGGAAAAGTTTGAGAAGGATTGCTGTTAATTCTGTCTTAAATGTTGGTAGAATTTACCTGTCGTGTCATTTGGTCCTGGGCTTTTCTCTTGGGAATTTTTTGATTACTGATTGAATCTTTTTATTTCTTATAAGTCTATTTAGATTTTCTATTTTCTTGAGTCAGTTTTTATAGTTTGTATGTTTCTAGTAATTTGTCCATTTTATCTAGGTTATCTAATTTATTGGCACATACTTGTCCATACCTTTGTTCTATAATTTTTATTTATGTAAGGCTGGTAATAATGTTCCCACTTTCTGATTTCAATAATTTGAATATTCTCTCTTTTCTTGGCCCATATAGCTAAAAGGTTGTCAATTTTGTTGATTTTTTTAAGAATAAATAGCTTTAATTCTCTCTGCAGTTTTTCTGTTCTACTTTGTTCATTCTCGTTTTGATCTACAGTATTTTTTTTCTTTCTACTTACTTTGGATTTAGTTTGTTCTCTTCGTAGTTTTATGGGAAGGCATTTAGGTTAATTGATTTGAGATCTTTCTTTTTTTTTAATGTAGGCTTTCACCACTATAAATTTCCCTCTGAGAACTGCTTTGCTCTATTCTTTAAGTTTTGGTATGTTCTGCTTTCATTTTAATTCATCTCAAGGCATTTTCTAATTCCATTGTAATTTCTTCTTTGACCCATTGGTTGTTTAAGAATAAATATATTTTTTAAAAAAAGAAAAAAGAATATATTGTTTAAGTCCACATATTTGTGAATTTTCCAAATTTTTTTGTTATTGATTGTAAGTTTTCTTCTATTTTAGTAAGGAAAGGGACTTTGTATTTCAGTCTTTTAAAATGTATTTACTTTTAAAATTTATTTTATTGAAATAAAATACACATATTTTTCATCTTTACCATTTTTAAGTGTACACTTCAATGGTAATAAATATATTTGTACTCTTTTTTTATTTGCTTCTTCCCTCCCTTCCTCCTCTCCTATTGAGAATTGTTTTGTGGCCTAACATGTGATCTATCCTGGAAAATGTTCCATGTTCACTTGAGAAGAATCTATATTTTACTGTTGTTTGGTGATGTATTCATTCCGTATATGTCTGCTAGGTCTTGTTGGTTTATAGTGTTGTTCAAGTCTTCTAATTCCTTGTTTATGTTTTGTATAGTTCTATTCATTATTGAAAGGGAGATGTTGAAATTTCCAACTATTGTTGAACTACGTCTCCAGTTCTATCACTTTTGCTTCATATATTTTGGGGTTCTGTTTTTAGGTGTATATGTATGTTTATGACTTTTATTTTTTCTGAGATAGGATCTCCCTCTGTTGCCCAGGCTGGAGTGCAGCTGTGATCATAGCTCACTGGAGCCTCAATCTCCTGGGCTCAAGCGACAGTCCTCCAGCCTCAGCCTCCCAAGTAGCTGGGAGCATATGTGCATGCCACCATGCCCAGCTAATTTTTTCTATTTTTTGTAAAGGTGGGGTCTTGCTCTTGGTCAGGCTGGTCTGGAACTCCTGGCCTCAAGCTATTCTGCCTTGGCCTCCCAAACTGCTAGTATTACAAGTGTGAGCCATTGTGCCAGATCATGCTTATGATTTTTATATCTTCTTGATGGATTGACACTTTTATCATTATATAATATCTTTCTTTGCTCTTGTAACAATTTTTGTGTTGAAGTCTATTTTGTCTGATACCAGTACTGCCTCTCTAATCTCTTAATTACTGTTTTCATTTAATTTCTTTTTCCACTTTCACTTTCAACCAGTTTGTGTCTTTGGTTCTAAAGTGAATTTCTTATATAAACACAGCATATAGTTGAGTACTTTCAGAATTTGTTCTTCTAGACTCCACCTCTTAATTGGAGAGATTAATCCATTTATATTTAATGAAATTACTTATAAGAGAGGACTGACTTTGCCATTTTGCTATTCGTTTTCTGTAAGTCATATCTTTTTTGTTCAAGTCCTTCCTCAATTATCACCTTCTTTTGTGTTAGATGTTTTCTAGTGTATCATTTTGCTTCCCTTATTTCTTTTACAATAAGTATATTAATTTCTTAGTGGTTGTCCCGGGGATTTCAGTTAACATCTAATTTATGACAATTAGCTCAGAATAATACCAACTTGGTTTCAATAGTATACAAAAATTTTGCTCCTGTGTAGCTCCATCCCTCCACCCCTTTATGTTGTCATTAGTATAAATGACATATTCTTATATTACAAATAACATGTTATAAATGATAGTCGTCAATCTAGAATTATAATTATTTTATGTAATTGTTTTTTAAATTGTGGGCAAAAAAAGAATTACCAAAAATAAAGTAAATGTATAGTTTCTAACTAAAAATACAGATTTTTATGTTTACCTGTGACTGTTGTTTCATTCTTCTACTTTGAACCTATTTGTATCTATGAATCTAAAATGTTCCTAGTAGACAGGGTGTGGTTTAATCATGGTTTTCTTGTTAATTGCTTTTGCCAACCTCTGCCTTTTAATTGTAGTGTTTACATTTAATGAAGTAGAATTATATCCGCCATTTTATTTGTTTTCTTTATTTTATATATAAATGATTTTTAGTTTACACTGGGATTACTTCCCAGTAAACTCATTGTAAATTGAAAATATCATGAGTTAAAATGCATTTAATACAACTAATCTACTGAGCATCATAACTTAGCCTAGCCTACCTTAAACATGCTCTGAACATTTACATTAGCCTATAGTTCAGCAAAATCATCTATCACAAAGCCTATTTTATAATAAAGGGTTGAATATCTCATGTAATTTATCTAATACTGTACTAAAAGTAAAAAACAAACAAAATGGTTATATGGGTGCTCAAAGTACAATTTGTACTGAATGCATATTGTGTTTGCAATATTGTAAGTTGAACCATTGTAAGTTGAGGACCATCTGTATATATTTTTTTGTGCCACTTTTTCTCCATTATTGCCTCTTTTTGTTTTAAATAGATACTCTCATATACCATCTTAATTCCTTTGTTTCTTCATTATGCTTTCTGTATTTTCTTAGTGGTTACCTGGGGGGTTGGAATTAACATTTTAATTTTTGTCAGTCTCATTCGGACTGGTGCCAACATAACTTAAATAGTTTACAAAAATTGGCTGTTATATATCTCCATTTCTTCTCACCCCCTTTGCGCTATTGTTGTTGTACAAATTACAGCCTTATATATGTTCATCAACATAGATTTTTTTTTATTGCTTTATGCAATTGTTTTTTATATCAGGTAGGAGTAAAAAGTGTTGGACTGGCAGGTGTTTGTTCTTGGTTTTCGGTGTACTCTTGGCCAAGGAATGACTAGACACACCAAAAGCAAGGCAAGCATGAAACGAAGTTTATTGAGAAAGAGCAAGATACATTCACCACAGAGGTTGAACAGGCATCCCCCTGTCACACCAAGAGGCTCTGGTTATGGTCTGAGGTCCTGTTTTACACTGTCTGGATTGGGCCCTCCTTGTAGTTCAGACATCACCATGGAACCACTCTGATGGACAGTTAATGACATGATAATTAGCCTTAGGTTACTCCAGGTCACTTTCCAGATCCTATGGTGCCTGGGCTGTCTGCTTGCTGCTGTGGAATTCCCTGCATTCTTTTGCTGATTGACAGGTTTTTCCCCCTTTCCCCAGGTGTAGCAATTGCTTGGGACAGGATTAAGGTGGGGCAGCACCAAGACCAGGGGCCTGCCCTTGTCCTTCTTCCCCAGGTATCGCAATTATTTGAGGCAGAACCAAGGTGAGGTGCCTGCCTTTGTCCACAGGATAGCTGGAGGTCCCTCACTATCTACCTAACAAAAGGAGTTTCAAACAAAAAATACATGTGTCTTTTCTATTTACTTATCTCATTACTTTTGCCAGTATTCTTTGTTTCTTTGTATGAATTCCAGTTACTATCTAGTGCCTCTCATTATAGCTTGATGAACTCTTCCTAATATTTCTTGCAGGGCAGGTCTACTAGCAACATATTCTAATTTTGTTTTTGTAGGAATATCTTAATTTTTCTTTCAGTACTGAAGAATAATTTTGGTAGATATAAAATTCTTGTTTGACAGTCTTTTACTTTGATTACTTTGAATGTTATCCCACTGTATTTTGGCCTCCATGGTTTTCTGTGTGAAATCAGCTTGTAATCTTATTGGGGATCCCTTGAATATGCTGAATTGCTTCTCAAAATAGCTAGAAGGGAATGATTTGCATGTTATTATCATGAAAAAAAGATATTTAGAGTGATAGATATCCATCCTAATTGCCCTAATTTGATTTTTACACATTATATGAATTTATCAAATTATCACGTGTACCTCCAAAATATGTGCATCTATTATGTATCAGTAAAAATAAATATTCCTAAGTATTTTTTTTAAAAGGATAAAGGGTTCCTGAGAACAATAAGAAAAGTATGCATGTCTTAATAGAAAAAAATGAGAAAAAGTTACAAATGGACATATTACGGAAAGAGGCAATACATACTGCTAATAAAAATGTGAAGAGATATTTAGTTTATTGACCAGGGGAAAGTAAATCAAGATTTAATAAGAAAGCATTTAACACACATTCAATTGGAAAATATGAAAAATTTTGATGATACTAAGTTAGACCTTGTTTTATCTTGAGTGGGTTTTGTCTTTAAGTAACTTTCATTTCTGCCCCTCAGGAGGGTCATTTTCATGTTTGAGAATGTTTGCCATTTATATCTGAAGACCACTTTGGTATGGCAAATTGCTAATACTAAGTTAAGTAGGATACAAAAAACAGAAAAGGTATGGGAAAGAGAAACTTCCCATACCTTCCCATGGGAAGTTGAGCGAGAAAGCTATTCTTGCAGAACATTTCTTTATGAGATGTTCTAAGGTTATAAGAGAACCAAAGGAATATTTCGTTACAGTGGTGTCTCGCACTAGTGGTGCCTCCTCCTGAGAAAGGGAGGACACAGAAGAATGGAAAGAGAAAGAAGAAAGATGAGTGGGCTCATAAGACTGTAGGGAGTTTAAAGCAATGGAGAATACATTATGAATTGTAGACAAACCACTATGATTATCACTTTCCAGTTTTACTTCATCTACTACCAAATCTCTCATTTGATTTTGCATTTTTCCACATTATTTTTCTGACGAAAAGGAGTCTCATTTTTCAGATCTCATAATTAGATATGTGTTATGATTTTAGGAGACGGTTGATATAACTTATTTTCCTAAAATACTTAGTATATACATTGTCAAAAAATAAAAAAGTTTAGGCTAGGTGTGGTGGCTCCTGCCTGTAATCCTAGCACTCTGGGAGGTGGAGGCAGGAGTTCAAGTTCTCTTGAACTCAGGAGTTCAAGACCAGCCTGAACAAGAGCGAGACCTTGTCTCTACAAAAAATAGAAAAAATTAGTGGGGTATGGTGGCGCATGCCTGTAGTTTGAGGTTGCTGTGAGCTAAGTTGATGCCATGGCATTCTAGGCTGGGCAACAGAGCAAGACTCTGTCTCAAAAGAAAAAAAAAATTTAATAGTTTAACAGTTCTAAGAAGTTATTAAACATTTACATTCTTGGCTTGTTTCCTTAACGTTCTAAAGAATTGCTAGAAATATGTCAAGTTTTTTGGTTTAATTTGAGGTGTATATATTCGAGTTACCAACCTTGCTGTTACTAGTATCAACAATATAAAGTACTGTGGGGCCAGATTATGGTGACTCATAACCTGTAATCCCAGCATTTTGGGAGTCAGAGGCGAGAGGATTGCTTGAGACCAGGAGTTCAAGATAAGCAGTTCAAGATCAGCCTGGGCAACATAACAAGATTCTGTCTCTACAAAAAATGAAAACAATATTAGCGACACATGGTGGTATGTGCCAGTAGTCTCAGCTACTTGGGAAGCAGAGGTGGAGGATTGCTTGAGCCCAGGAGTTAGAGGCTGTAGTTAGCTGTGATCATGCCACTGCATTTCAGCCTAGGACAACAAAAAGTAAGCCTGTCTGGGGGGGCGGAGGGCAGCGGGGAATACTGTGACCCTTTTTACTGTTCTGGAGGAGTATACCTATATTCTAGTATACCTTTTTTTTTTTTCCATTTAACACATTAACTGCCATGTGAGTTGTATTTAATTGAAGCTACTTTTGAGCCCCGGGGTCTCATGAAGCATGTGTAACTCACATATCTCTTCCCGTTGGGAGCTGCCTATGAACTATTTTTCAAGTTGCATATAACTCATGCACAGAAAACAATAAAAAATAACAAATGTTTCATTAAATTAGAAAGGATGGTTTTGTTTTTCAAATCTTTATTTTTGTAATAAAACACCATGGCCCCAAGGAAAAATTTTTTTTCTAATGTGGCCATCAATGTATTAAAAGAGCTATGTTTATATAAATTAAATGAATGTTAGAAATATGTTCCCAGACTTGAAGATTCTACATATATTTCAGAAATTAAAAATATTTGTTATATAAATTTTCACATATACAGAAAAATACAGAAAAATGTATCACCTTATGGTATATGTATCACCTGGGTTTACCAAATTATTAGCATTTTAGTACTTTTTTTTTGAGGTATTATAAACTACAGCTGTCATAACACGTCAGCCCTTAATTCTTCAGAATGAATCTCTTAAAAGACAGCTTTTATGTAACTATAGTACCATTCTCTCAACAAACACAATGAACACGATTTTAAAATATTATCTAACATTTAAAATATTATTAATCTAATACCAGCCCATGTTCAGATTTCTGTAGTTATCTTCAAATTGGCTTTTTGAAATTTGTTTGCTTAAACCAAAGTCCTTCTGATTGTTGACTCTCTTAAAATCCCTTTAATCTAGAACAGTTCTCCTTCTGCCACCTCTTTTCCTAACCGTAGTTTGACTTGAAGAAACCAAGACATTAGTCTTACAGACTAGAATACTACAACTTCTGTTACTTTGTGACATCTGTTACCCTGGTAATCTAGTCTCCAAATTTTCTATGAATTGGAAGCTAGATCTAAAGTTTATTTAGATTCAGATTAAAGGCCCCCTCCAAAAAAAAATTTCATAGATTATGCTGGACCTGGACCTTTAATTTTGTGTTATAAAATCTAGTTATTCTACTATAATAGATGCTAAGGTTGATCACTATTCAGGTTCTGGGGTTGTTTGCTTGTTTGTTTACAAAGTGGAGTATATTAACTGGAATAACATGAAATTTTTGTGAAAATGCTTTCATAACTCTAATGCTTGCATTTGTGGAGGGCTCTTTATAGCTCTCAACGCACTTAGTAGAAACTGTTAAATAAACATTTGTTAATATGTGTTTTGGTGTTTTTATGTACCCCCCTGTGAAAAGACAAAACAAGTACTTTCTTTTTTTAATTATAGGTTTTCGGCTACTGATGTTACAAACAATAAAATATTGGGTCATAGACTTGAAGAAAAGATGTAAACCAGGTAGGTAGATAATAAAAATCTAAAGAAATAATAAAGCTATCATTTATTTTTATAGAACATTATTGATGTAATTGACAAAATTGGAATGTGAACCATAGAGTACTGTGTCAAAATTAAGTGTCTTGAATTTGATAATTGTACTGTGATTATATAAGAGAATATTCTGAAGTATTTAAGGTGAAGAGGGATGTTGTATGCAACCTACTTTCAAATGATTTAGAAAAAATAAATTGGCCCCCGCCTGGTGGCTCAAGCCTGCAATCCCAGCATTTTGGAAGGCTGGGGTAGGAGGATCACCTGAGGCCAGGAGTTTGAGACCAGCCTGGGCAACATAGCAAGACCTTGTCTCTACAAAAAAAATAATTTAAAAAATTAGCCGGAGTGGTGGTGTACTCCTGTAGTTCTGACTGAGGACTTGCAGGGAGGCTGAGGCAGGAGGATCATTTGAGCCCAGTAGTTTCTGGTTACAGTGAGCTACGATCGTGCCACTGTACTCCATACTACATGACAGAGCAAGACCCTGTCTCAAAAAAAAAAAAAAAAAAAAGGGAGGGAGGGGGAGGGAAATGATATGTAATATGAGAAAGAGTTTGGTGAAGTTGTGATCAGTAGGAACTCATATATTGCCAGCGAAAGTATAAATTGGTCCAGCCTTTCTGGAAAGCATTTTGGCAATTTGTATCAAATTTTGAAATAGTTTAGCCCTGCAATCTTACTTTTTCTTCTGGAGTAATTATAGGAAGACTACAAAAAGATGTATATATAAGAATATTATATATGAATAACTTACAGTTGTGAAATAGGCAACAACCTAGTATCTAACAATATGAGACCAATTAAATAAATTAAATACTGTGCAAGCATTAATATAATGTAAATACATATTTATTGACACAATGTAATATATTTTTAAGTGTTAAAGAAGTCTGCTAAAGAAGCATAAGCAGTATTAACCTGTTTTTGATTTTCCAAAAAGGTACACATACACAGTGCATGAATGTGCATACGTGCATATGTGTTTGATTAATATACAGTATTTATTAGTTAGATGTAATCTGTGTGTGTATATACACATATATATGTATAAGTACATAGATATTTGAAAAGATGACACCTGTATGTTGCTAGTGATTATTTTTTAATAGTGAATTTATAAGTGATTTTTATACTTTTTTGTATTTGTTAAAAGAGTATATGTTGCTTTTCTCATCAAATTTTTATAATACCTCTTATTAAGGTTATGTGCTTCTATTTCATTTTATACCTATGCAACAACTTCAGGTATGCAATAAAAATAGTGCTATATTCGATGATACTCTGTCCTAGATTGAAGATGATTTCTGAGTAGTGTTTATGAGGCTAAATTCATAGATTCTGTGACTTGGTCAACTGCTTTCATTCTGTTACATGGTCAGAATCTGTTTCTACCTCTGTTTCTACCAGCATGACACCTGCTCACACAGGTTAGCTGAAGTATGTTAACCATTTTTGGAAGATCAGAGGGCATGTTGTAATTTTATATTTTGCTTTTCTTTAACAGATTTTTCTTCAATTGGTTAAAAATATGGATCCTGAAACAGAGGGACTACAGATTATCAAAGTGACACCTCTTCAACAAATGCTTGCCTCCTGTACTGGAGCTATACTGACGTCACTAATGGGTAAAATTATGTTGCTAGCATAGATTATGTAACTTCGAATGAATCCGTGATTCCGTTTCAGTTTTACTATTGGTGAAATAATGAAATGATAATATTACCATTTACCTTAATGATTGCTAATATTCCTTCATCATCATAATATGAAAAGAAAACCTTGGACAGAGATTCAAGAGACTTGAATTTTAGTCCTTGCTTTGCCATTGTCAGGGTGAAAATACTTAGGGACGATACCTAACATTTCTCTGAACTTCATTTTTTCATCTGTAAAATTATGGACTTAGACAGGGAGTTCTTTGAGATCCTTATCATCATTAAACTATTTTCCCTTTTTATAATAGAAAGCAAGATGATAAAAAAATTAACGATACAGAATTTGAGCAATTTATGGTAGCAAAAAATACAAATATTCTTTGCATTAACAGCAAATTTCTTAAATTGCTCTGGATCACATTTTTCTTTCTTATAGTCATTTTCTTATACACATAGCCAAATGACATAGATGATGTTTAACATTTTAATGATTTTAAGTTGGCTGGTTTATTTACTTTTTCCTTTTTTAAAGAAAATTCATTTCTTTTCAAAGTATTAAGATGGTACAAATATTTTGTTACATGGATAGCTTTTGTTATGCTTCAGTCAGATCTATTAGTGTGCACATCACCTGAATAGTGTTCATTGTACCCCTGGGGTAGCTTTTTGCCCCTCTCCTCCACCTCCCTCCCCCCTGCTTTATTTCCAGTGACTTTTACTTTCCTCTTTGATCATGCATGCCTATCTGTTAGTTTCAATTTATTAGAAGGTACATGTGCTATTTGTTTTTCCATTCTTTAGATACTTCACTTAGTATAATCCTCTCTAGTTCCATCCACATTGCTGCAAAAGACATTAATTCATTTTTTTTATGACTGAATAGTAAGTACTCCATGGTATACATATACCACATTTTGTTAATCCACTCATGAATTGATGGGCACTTGGGTTGATTCCACGTCTTTGCAGTTGTGAATTGTGCTGCAGTAAACATTTGAGTGCAGGTATCTTTTTGATAAAATGGCTTCTTTTCTTTGGAAAGATACCCAGTAGTGGAATTGGTGGATTGAATGGTAGGTCTACTTTTAGTTCTTTGAGACATCTCCACACTGTTTTCCATAGAGGTTGTACTAATTTGCATTCCCACCAACAGTGTATAAGCATTTCTTTCTCTCTGCATCCACACTAGCATCTTGTTTTTGGACTCTTTAATAAAAGCCATTCAAACATGGTAAGGTGATATCTCATTGTGGTTTTAATTTGCATTTCCCTGATGATTGATTAGTGATGTTGAACGCTCTTGCATGTTTTTTGGCCATTTTGTCTATCCTTTTTTTGAAAAGCTGAGTTCATGTCTTTTGCCCACTTTTTAATAGGTTTGTTTTTTTCTGGCTGATTAGTTTGAGTTCTTCGTAGATTCTGGTTATTAGCCTTTATTGGATGTATAGTTTGTGAATATTTTCTCACATTCTATAGGTTATCTGTTTTCTCTGTTGATTATTTCCTTAGCTGTGCAGAAGCTTTTTAATTTAATTAAGTCCCATTTATTTATTTTTGTTGTTGCTGTAATTGCTGTTGGGGTCTTAGTCATAAATTCTTTGCCTACGCTGATACCTAGAAGAGTTTTTCCTACATTTTCTTCCAGAATTTTTATGGTTTCATGCCTTACATTAAGTTTTTTATCCATCTTGAATTAATTTTTCTGAGTGGTGAGAGATAAGGGTCTTAATTCATTTTCTGCATGTGTCTATCCAATTTTCCCAGCACCATTTATTGAATAGGGCTTCTTTTCCCCAGTGTTATGTTGTTGTCTTCTTTGTCAAAGATCAATTTCCTGTAGGTAGATGGTTTTATATCTGGGTTCTCTGTTCTGTTCCATTGGTCTATATCAGTATTTTTGTGCCAATACCATGCTGTTTTGATTACTATAGCCTTATAGTATATTCGAAGTCTGATAATGTGATACCTCCAGATTTTTTCTTTTTGCTAAAATTGCTTTGGCTATTCATGCTCTTTTCTGCTTCCAAACTAAGCGTAGAATTATTTTTTCTAGATCTGTGAAATATGTTGGCATTTTCATAGGGATTGCATTGAATCTGTAAATCACTTTGGGTAGTATGGTCATTTTAACAATGTTGAGTCTACCTATCCATGAAAATATGTTTTTCCCTTTGTTTGTGTCATCTGTGATTGCTTTCCTCAAGTGTTTTGTAGTTCTCCTTCTAGAGATCTTTCACCTCCTTGGTTAAGTATATTCCTAGGTATTTTGTTTTCTTTGTAGCTATTGTGAATGACATTGAGTCTTTGACTTTCAGCTTGACTGTTATTGGTATAATATATAGAAATGCTACTGATTTGTGTACATTGATTTCGTAACCCGACACTTTCCTGAATTTATCTATCAATTCCAGGAGTCTCTTGGGGAGTCTTTGGGATTTTCTAGATGCAAGGTCATATTGTAAGTGAAAAGTAATACCCCTCTTTCTGGATGTGGATACCCTTTCTTTCTTTCTCTTGCCTGATTGCTCTGGCTAGGACTTCCAGCATTATATTGAATAGAAGTGGTGACAGTGGGCACCCTTGTCTTGTTCCAGTTCTGAGTGGGAATGCTTTCAACTATTCCCCATTCAGTATGATGTTGTCTGTGGGTTTGTCATATATGGCTTTCGTAATTTTGAGATACGTTAGGTTGGCTAGTTTATTTAAATAAGATAAATGATTAGAACAAAGTACTTATGATGTAGTATTTTCTGGTCAGAATTTAGGGTGGAAAAGGCCTTAGAGTTCATCTAATGTGACTGTCCTCATTCTCAGATGAGGAAAAGTTTTCTTAGAACCATTATTTGGCATTTTCTACTACTAGGATAAGATATAGCATGCATATTAAAACCACTTTCCTTCACTACGCTGTTTCCAAATGGAATAACACAACCTGGTGCTAAAGATGATTTATGGCCAGCTTACTCAAATTTTTACTACCTGTAGCTCCTATTTGATACATGTAGATTTATTAGATTAGTGAGGCTAATAACATTTTGATTATCAATTACTTGTAATACAAAGTTATTCTCAAATATTTAAATAGACTTTTGGAACTTTTTACTCCTTACCTTAGAGAACAATTTCCTTATAAATGTTAGTAGTTTTAGTTTTAATACTAATGGAATTGTATTTATAAAAATATTATAAATGACAATTTCATACCCATGAGAGAAGTAATTATAGTGTGTCTTTCACTGATCCTCTTTAAAGCAAATTCAAGGGCAAAAAAATCAGAATGTTATATTCAATACTACTTTAACATAGACAATTTTATAACCATTATATAGCCACGAGGAAAAATATGAATAGATGCATTTTGTGTTCTTCGGCAAATGTCTATACAGTTTATAGGTATCACTTGCTAATTGAAATTTATGTATATTCATAGTGACACCTCTGGATGTTGTTAAAATTCGACTCCAAGCCCAAAACAACCCATTCCCCAAAGGTATGTACACTAGTTATCCTGAAAATGTTATGTTAGATTTTTAAATGTTACTGCATTCATTTTTGTTTGAGCATCATTCATTTTGTTAATTTATTAAAATTGTTGCCTCTTTGTCCTCATGCAGAAACATTTTTTTCTATATTTAGTTGCACATGATGAAGTATAGGCAGAAAAACATATGTATAACAGTTTTATGGACCTACTAATTAAAAGAAAGGATGATTATATATTTGGATATATGTCTCATAGGTAAGAACAAAATTATACTTGTTAGGGACCTTAGACTCTTTGCCCAAGAGCTTTGCCTATCCTAGAGCATTCATGATAATCATCGAACTGTTGTTTGAATACAGTGATTGGAAATTTATTATTTTATCAGGTGGCATGGTTAATTGCTAAATAGTAGTTTATGTGGAATTTGAGATAAGTAATTGTATATTTTTATAAGAGAGGAAAAAAATAGCCATTCCTGGGTCAGTCTTTTACAGCTTTATAAAGATAATGGCATTTCAAACATATTTACATAGTAGGAAATAGACTGTTTAGACTGTTAGAAGATTGGCTCAGATATAAATACCACCCTCTTAAATGCATAGCATTGAAATGGAATAAACAACAGCAGTATTTTAGAAGAATGAAAGGATAGATGGATTGTAGGAAGAGACTAAAGAGGTACACATTAAAGAAAGCCTTAAAAACAGCAGGAGACACTCAGACACATACGTATTATGAAACTCACAATATTAAATACTATCAAACAGACATGACAATTTTTGGCAGCAAGAATGAGGCCAATAAATAGGAAAGAGTTTATTAGAGGAAGTTGTACTAAATTAGGTGGGAGCTGACAGATGGCTAGAATGAGTAGTACAAATACAGAGAAAGAGACATAGCATTATTTATATTCATAGGAACTTTTCTTTTCATAATCTATTTTTGTCTGAATTTCCCTTCCAGACCACAAAGTTTTTTCCTGCACAAATAGAGAAGACTTGTACCCATATTCTCTTTTCCAGATTTTCTTCCTTTCTCTTCCTTCAGTCTCTCAGATAACCTGAAAGAGTTTACTCCTTTGTACATTTTCTTCTTTCTACAGTTTTGAAAACATAATATGTACTAATTTATTCCATTACTTTTCACAACTGTGAGTTTAGAGTCCATTGCCATAGCATGAAGCAAATTATGTATATTTTATCCTAAAAAGTAGAAATAGTTATTTATCTTTTTTGTGGTTATTTCTCTTTTAATATTTTTTAGTCCCCAATCAATTTCAGTTTGTTCATTTGTAAAAATAATACAGTTGTGTGAATTAATTATTGGCTATTGGAATTTCTTTCTTAGGAAAATGTTTTGTATATAGTAATGGACTCATGGATCATCTATGTGTCTGTGAAGAGGGAGCCAACAAAGTATGGTATAAGAAGCCAGGAAATTTCCAAGGAACATTGGTAAGAAGATTATATTACTTAGAATCTCAGTATATTTTCTATTTTTATATTGAATCTTATATATGAAAGATTTTCTAATTGCAATAGAGTAAAAAATCATATTAAAGCAGGAAAAGAAAAGTACTACTTTGCTTTTTAACCTTTTGTTAACTTTCTTTTCATTGGTTCATGCTTTTCATATAAAAAAGGGGGAGTAACTTTTTTTAATCTAAACTTTTTTATTTTGAGATAATTGTAGATTGATCACATGTAATTCTAAGAAAAATACACAGATTCATGTAGGCTTTTCCCAGTTTCCCCCAGTGGTAACATCTTACAAAACTAACACAATGCCACAACCAGGATATTGACACTGATACGATTAAAATTAAGAATAATTCCATTACCACAAGGATCCTTCCTGTTTTCCTTATAGAGCCATACCCATTTCCCTTGTGCTCTCACCTACTCCTTAACCCTTGGTAACTACTGATCTGTTCTCCATTTATATAATTTTGTCATTTAAAAAAATGTTATATGAATGGAATCTAAACATACGTAGCCTTTTGGGGTTGTCATTCTTTACGTAGCATAACATCTGGTGATTTATCCAGGTTGTTGCATGAATCAATCATTTGTTCTTTTTTTATTGGTCATGGTATGGATTATTTCATGTTATGGCTGTACCACAGTTTGTTTTTAGAATTCTTTGCAGTTTTTGCTTATTACTAATGAAGCTGCTACAAACATTCACTTACAGTTTTTTTGTGTGAAAGTAAGTCTTCATTCCTCTGATAAAAATGCCTTAGGAGTACAGTTGCTGAGTCACATGATCGTTGCATGTTTAGGAGCTTAAGAAACTACCAACTTGTTTTCTGGACTGGCTCTACCATTTTACATTCCCATTAGCAAAATATGAGTGACTCAGTTTCTCCACATCTTTACTGACATTTAATGGTGTCATTGTTTTTATTGTAACAATTATGATGTGTAGAGATATCTCATGGTTTTAATTTGTATTTCCTGGTTGCTAAAGATGTTGAACATCTTTTCATGTGCTTATTTGCTATCAGTATATCCTCTTCAGTGAATTGGCTGTTCATGTCTTTTTACCATTATTTTTTGGTTTTTGTTTTTGCTTTTGTTTTTTTGAGACAGGATCTCACTCTGTTGCCGGGCCTAGAGTTCAGTGGCGTCATTGTAGCTCACTGCAGCCTCAAACTTCTAGGCTCAAGCCATCCTCCTACCTTGGCCTCTCAAAGTGCTAGGGTTACAGGCATGAGCCATCATGCCTGGACTTCTTTAACCATTTTCTAATTAAATTGTTCTGAATTTTTGCTGTTGAGTTTCCAGATACTATTCCTTTGTTGAATGTGTGGTCTGCAAATTTTTTCCCCAGCATATAATTGAGTCATGTTTTAAATCCAGTCTGTCAGTTTTCATCTTTTAATTGATATACTTAGATTTACTATATTGATGCAGTAATAGATATGTTAGGGCTTAAGCCTACCATTTTGTTTTTTTATTTTCTCTTTGTTCTATTTTTTACTTCTGTTTTATTTTTCCTGCCTTCCTCTGTGTTATGTGAATAATTTTTAGAATCCATTTTGATCTGCATTGTTTTTTTGTATATATTTCTTATGAGGCTGAGGCTTTCTAATTTTTCACTTCTTTCAAGCATGCTTCTAAATGATTATTCAATGATTTTTACATTGGCTGCTTTAAAATCTTTGTCAGATAATTCTATCATCTCTTTTATTTCAGCATTGACATCTATTTATTTTCTATCTTCATTCAGTTTGACATTTTCTGATTCTTAGAATGAGTGATTTTCAGTTGAACCTCAGATATTTTGAGGATTCTTTCATGAACTTCTTAATCTCAATTAAACATTCTATTTTAACTGGCTTTTTCTGACACTGCTACCATAGAGGAAGAGCGATGCCTACTTGTTACTGCTGGATAGAGCTAGAAGTCCAGATTTCCCACTCAGCCTCCACTGACACAATGTGAGGGAAGACCTCTTTTACTGAGGAGCAGAGATGAGAGTTCTGGCTCTGCACATGGTTTTCACTGACTATGTAATGGGATGGCTCCTTGCTGTTGAGTGATGTCAAAAGTCCAGACTCTTCACTACTGCTCCTCTAACACCACCCTCACAGGGAGTAGTGGGGGAGACTAATTGCTGACCTGACAGGGATAAAAGTCTTGGTTCTTTACTGACCTTCAGTGATACTACCCCAACAAAGGTATTACAGTGCCTCATTAGAGCCTTACAAGGGTAGCAGCCTAGACTACCTACTTGGCCTTTGCTGGTATGCGTTGGGGTGGTGCCATAGGTTTTTCTTTGATATTTGGTTAGAGTGGAGTGGTAGTTGTCTAAAAGTTTTCTGTCTAACTGAGGTTCCCCTTTCCTGGGAAAATATGCAGTCCTTTGTGATTGGCCTCTTTTATTGAGCACATTGTTTTAAGATTCATCCATGTTGTAGCATGTATCAGTTTTTTTATTGCCAAGTAATATTCCATTATATAAATATAACATATTTTATTTATCCATTCATCAGTTGATAGACATCTGGGTTATTTCTACGTTTTGGAATAATTTATGCTGCTGTGAACTTTCAAACTTCTGTGTGAATATGTGTTTTAATTTCTCTTGGATATAATTTTGGGTGAACATGTGTTTTAATTTCTCTTGGATATATACCTGGAGTTTGAATTACTAGGTCATATAGTAACTATGTTTAATCTTTTGAGAAATTGCCAGACTGTTTACCAAAGTGGCTACACTATTTTACATTCCCACCAGCAATATGTAAAGGTTCCAATTTCTCCATAATCTCACCAGTATTTGTTATTGTTACTTTATCTAATGGTTATGAAGTGATATCTCATTGTGGTTTTGCTTTGCATTTCTATAATTATCAGTGATATTGAACATTTTTTCCTGTGCTTATTGGCTATTTGTATGTCTGGAGAAGTATCTGTTCAATCTTTTGTCAATTTTTAATTTTTTTGTCTTTTTATTATTAAATTGTAAGAGTTTGTCTATTAATAGAAGACTTCAGTTGCTTTTGGTTCCTTTCTAGAGATTTCAGATAGTGGGCTTTAATAATAATTTCTCTGATTTCATAGTTGGTCAGGAAAGTGTATCTAACCAATTCTTTGCCATTGCTCTACTTCCTTTTTTATAATAGTGTTTCAAGAGTTTTGTTTCTGAGCCCTAAGTAGAACAATCCAGAGCTAAGTAATAAAGACTTTATTCTGTAAGAAGTTAATATTAACCAAGGAATGTGTCATTTTACTTGTGTTAAAATTCCCTTTTTTAAAAGAATAGACATACATAAATCCAAGAAGCTCATTTTTTAGAAATAAATGCTTGAAAAAATAAAATTACCAATCAGTTGTCACTGTAAATTTTTGTGTGTCAGGTTTAGGGATATATTTTGATTACTTTTTAAATTACAATTTTAGGATGCCTTTTTAAAAATTGTTCGAAATGAGGGCATTAAATCCCTATGGAGTGGTCTTCCTCCTACCCTGTAAGTTGAAATTTAATATTTCTCCTATTAAAAGATGGTTTTCGTTTTGTTTTATCTGGTATCAGCATGGTTTGACAAAGTCTTGCATTTTTAATATTAGAACTCCTTCATTTTCTGAAGCATTGTTTTGTGAGTCTCACAACCACCCACCATTTGACAATGTGATGGAAGGACTCACAGGACCTAAAGAGGTTATACTCATAGAAATGGTTTATTATAGCAAAAAGATACAAAGCCCAATGGTAGGGTAAAAACACACAGCAGGAGTTGACCAGATACAGGTTTCCAAAGTTTTCCCCTCATGGTGTCACATAGGACCTGCTTTATTCTGCTGGCAGTGAACTACAGAGTGTCCAGAGTGTTTGTGCCATGGGAAACACTTTGAAACTCAAAGGAGTTTCCAAGTGTAGGACTTTTATTGGGCATTGTTCATACAGGTACATTCTGTCTTTGAGACCAGCTGTGATTAGCAAAACTTCAGATCCCATAGGAGAGCAGATATTTACCATAAATCACATTGTTCGAACAAATCAACCTAGAGCAATTGGTTTGGTGCTTCAGACATACAAAAAAACCTTATGATAAGGAACATTCCAAGAGCTAAATTCCCATGAGTTGTCCAAAGGTCAGGCACACAAACAGGCCCTTCTGGTGATACAGAAGAGTTGAGCAACCAAGCCAGCTGTGTTAAGTCTTTGCTGCACAAGCATACAGTAATTTTTTTCATTTTCATAGATTAAATATTTGATGTTTATTTGACTTTTTGTTTTACTAAAACATATATATTGTAATATGTATACTTTCCCTTCTCCAGATAATTTTAATTCTCTATTACTAGTGATTTTATGAATTAATATGATAAACTATAACGGTCATATGTAAAAATTCTAAATATTAATATCTAATAATACCTTGGTTTTTTCAGCCTCATTTATTAATAAAAATTTCTTTTATCTTTTTTGTAGTAGGCAATAAAAAGGTATAAAATAGGCAATTGGAGGAAATTCATCAATTTTGAGGCAAATATTTTAAACAATGCCTACGGTTATAAAATTAGCGTCAGGTCCAAGACTACCAGTCAGTCTTGCTCAGCATCAAACTTCATTATATAGAACATTAGGCATTCTAAACAATGGTCTTTGAATGTCCTATAGTTAGGCCATAAACAGACTACTTTCTTATTGCATTAATATTTATGACATGACAGTGCCTACAACTTTTAATTTAATTAATAATTCCCCTTTTGATAATTTCCTTTAAAAGAATATGTCATTAGAATTCCCTAAAAACTAGTATATATAACTCTGGTGATGTTATTTGTAATTTATTTCCAGTTATAAGCAGGTGTACTATAGGGCCCCACAGTTCAACTGTGGGCCATAGGGCCACACAGTTCAACAGTGTTTTACAGTTGCTTATGTACTTTTTATTTAAGTGATTCTCATGTTGTGGTAAGTGTAATTAGGAAAGATCTGGGAGACCAGAAACAGGACAAGTCCAGGAGATGGAGAAATGTCTTACTTTGTCTTTTCCAATTTATGACCTGAGCATGTGATTTTTATGTGATCTAAGTTTGGTTATAAAGTTTTTATTTACTGTTATATACTGTAACTATTTTCACAACCGGAATGTAAACTTTGGAGGAGGGATGCCTATTTTATATCTTTTTATTGCCTACTAAGTTAAGCACTAATTAATTTAAAATACAAGAAAAATTGATCTCATAGGCTGATTTGTTGTGGTTTTTAACTTACATAAAATATAAGGTTTTTTAAACTTATATTTGAATTTAATTTGCATATGTTTGAGACCTTTTGATAATTTTGAACAAATATTTTTTTGTGTGTGTTTCTAACCAGAGTGATGGCAGTTCCTGCCACAGTTATTTATTTTACTTGCTATGATCAATTAACTGCTCTTCTGAGATCTAAATTAGGAGAAAATGAAACCCGCATACCAATTGTTGCTGGAATTGTAGCCAGAAGTAAGTAGTAAATCTTTATTTTCATTTTGATTTAGTTTAGAGCTTCTGCTTAAATTCTCACATTCACAGAGAATTTGTATAATGTATGCAGTATTGGTAAGATATATTTTGCATTATAGTTTACTATATGTCCTAATATGTTAATATCTATACTCCAGAAGTCACATGGTATTGTGATTGCCAATCAGAAGGAGATGGGATCAGCCTATCGTGGTCAAATCTTGGATAGAGTTTTTAGAATGATTCACCTAGACTTCCAAGGTGTCATTTGGGATCATACATGGTTCAGGCCAAAGTCCTGAATCATTTTCCTTATAGATTTTAGGATTTAGAGTTTTATGAGAAGTAAATTTGCTTCTATGCAGAAGAATGTTTTTCTTGGTGAATAGGAATGAGGTTTATTGGGGCAGTAACTGGAATGAGTTTTTGTAATAGTTCTAATTGATTATAACGTTTCTGGAACTGCTCTTGAAAGAGTTGAAACCGGAAAAACTAAGATATATAAAAATAGACTTTTAAGAAATACCATTATCAAGGGAAAAAAATCTGTGCAAATATGTTGACATCACTAGATATTTGATTTTAAGGTTTTCAGACATTTTAGAATTTTTGCATCTGTGCTTGCATAGTTCATGACTTTGTTTTTGTTTTATTTGCTTATTTGTATTAGTTGGTGCAGTTACTGTGATAAGTCCATTAGAATTGATAAGAACCAAGATGCAGTCTAAGAAATTTTCTTACAAGGAACTGCATCAATTCGTCAGCAAGAAAGTGTCTGAAGATGGTTGGATTTCCCTTTGGAGGGGCTGGGCTCCTACTGTTCTAAGAGATGTACCTTTCTCAGGTAGGATTTATCCTATTAGTATCTACTAAATTTTAGGTAGCTTTGTTATTATTCATATATTAATTTAACTAGATTTTAAACTTTTTACAGTTAAAAGGTGTAAGTTATCTTCTGTAGTGTCCACAAACTTCTAGTTCAAGGGTTGTTGAGTTCTCAGATCTTTACGAGGCTTTATTGAATGAATAGTTTTTATTAATACTTCAAACGCAGTTTTCTTTTTTCCATGTGTTTGATTTTCTTTTAAACATTGATTGATGAGTATTCATATTCAGAGAATGCAAACTATCTAACATTATTCTAAATAAGTCATTTAACATTATTCTAAATAATTGTAAGTAAACTATTTCAAATCAAAATATTATAGAATCCATTTAAGACCACCTCTGAATTATATGGACTCCTACTTTTTCAATTATTAAAAATAAACATTTAAAAGAATATTATAAATCAAGTAGGTGACTGTCCTAATCTTTGAATTATAAAAAGAGAGAAAACCATGAAAAGTGCAAATTTAACAATAATTTGCAGAATGTGTATGCTTTAGTGGTATTTCTCTTGTGGATCATAGAAATTTCCATTTTAGACCTGAAAGAAATACTTATTGAGAACCCTTGTATTAACGTTCCTGTTTATTTTTTTTTCCTTCTCTTAATCCTTTTTTGTGCTTTCTCATCCACGTCTCTATGCATCTTTCCCTTTCCCTTGTACTTTTATAAAATTGCCAACCTTTTATGTTCATTTATGCTGTTTAGAAACATACAGTATATAGTTAATCATAATTTTCTCTGGCAATTATGTTTTCTTTACGTTTTACTTTTTTATTGTAGAATAGTGCATAAAAATAACAGATATAAGTTATGAAGTATACTAATAAAATTAACACCTGTGAACTTACCAACTCAATATATGTGCTAAAACATTGTACTTTTTTTTTAAATCATGAAACCACATGTATGCTCTTTCACTGTCACATCCCCAGTGGTAACTACTATACTGAATTTTTATCATTCATCTGTTTCATCTTTTTTTTTGTTTCTGTTTTTGTTTTGAGACAGGGTCTTGCTTGCTTTGTTGCCCAGGCTGGAGTGCAGGGGCACAATCATAGCTCACTGTAACCTGGAACTCCTGGGCTCAAATGATCCTTACACCTCAGCTGGACTCCTGGATAAGCGCATGCCACCACTCAGCTAATTTTTTCATTTTTTGTAGTGATGAGGTTTTGCTATGTTGCCCAGGCTGGTCTTGAACTCCTGGCCTCAAGTGATCTTCCTGCCTTAGCCCCCAAAGCATTGAGGGAAGGCGTGAGCCACCGCACACAGCCTTGTTTGATTAAAAAAAAAAAAATAGTTTTCCCATGCGTTTATTATTGCTAAACAATATATCATTTAGTTTTACCTATTGTTAAAAATTCTTTAACTCAAAAATTTTTCTAAGATTCATTCTTGTTTTTATATATTCTTTTTATATAAAGGTATTAATATAAACTGTTTTCATTTTTCTTATTTATATGAGTAAACAAGTAAACAATGCTGCTATGAAAAACATTCTCTTGGTGCACCTATGAATGTCCTTCCAGTATTAAAATTGTTGGTTCATAAAAATAAATACATTTCTAATTTACTAGATGATATCAAACTCCTTTCTAAAGTGATTGTCTGGATCTATACATTACCAGCAATATATGAGATTTCCTGCGGCTTTACACCCTTATCAACTCTTTCATTGTCTAAGTTCTTAATTTTTGTATATATAGTAATTTAAAATGGTAACTCACTTCAAACTGCATTTCTTTGATTATTAAGTTTGGGCTCTGTTTCACTGTCTATTCATTTATTCATAATTGATTTGGAGTTATGGACTGAAATAAGTATTCAATTTCATTTACCCCACAGAGATAGCTAGTTGTCCCAGCATCATTTATTGAATAACCATAGTTGCTCCAGGAGGCTGCGGTATCACCTCTGTCATATCACATTTTCATGTATTCCTGGATCTGTTTCACTGGTTAATTTGTCTAACCTCGTGTCAGTACCACACTGAATTACTACTCTAGTGCTTTATGAAAAACCTTGATGTCACCTGATTTTTCTTCCTTAGGAATGTCATATCTTTGTATTAATAATCTTCTTTAAAGTATTTTAGTAGAGATTTAAAATATTCTTCATAAAGATTATATTCATCTTTTTTCCAAAGATTTATTTATAAGTATACCCCACACTCAACTTTTGGTAGCTATTTTAAAAGTTCTGTTTAAAAAAAAAAAAATATGTGTTCTAAATCTTTGTAGCTGGTGCAGTTGCAGTTGATTTTTATCTATTAGCTTATATCCAGCTACCTTTTAAAATTCCATTCTAATTTTGTCTTTTTGTTTTTGGTTTTGTATGTATACAATAATATTATATGTAAATTATAACTGTTTTGTGTCACCATTTTTAACCATCATAGCTTTTCTTTGTGTCTTGCTGCTGAATACAGTTTTGAATATTAGTTACAATAGTTAGCATCCCTATCATTTTCCTCATTTAAAAGGAAATAATTCTTTTGTTTCACCATTAATTATTTTTGATACATATTCTTTATCAAGTTAAAGAAGTTTCCTTTTATCTCTAGGTTTCCAAGAAATTTATTCACTTTAAATAAGAGTGTTGAATTTTATGAAATGCTTTTTCATCATTATTAGATGATTCTATGGTTTTATAACATGGTATATGACATTTAAAATTTTTATTATATTAAATACCTTTTCATTTCTGGGATAACCCACTTTAGTCATAGTGTACAGTCTTTTATGAAGTACCTATGGCTTCCCTTTGCTTATTATCATTTTAATTTTTTAGGAATTTTATACCAGTGTTCATTAATAGATTGGCCTTTACTTTTTTCCTTTATCCTACTGTCCTTATCAGACTTTTGAATTACAGCCCACTTTACTGATGCTTTTTTTGTTTGTTTATGAGACTGCTAGAATATTACTGAGAATTTCACTCCTTTTTAAAAGAAATTCCACCTAGTGGGTTTCTAAGCAGAAAGCAAGGTGTGTCAAGGTTAGGATTTTTCTATTTCTGTAATATACAACCTCATAAATCTTTAAAGTCCATATTTTATTTCTAAATATATGTTCATTTCATTCTCTGTTTTTATAGCAATGTACTGGTATAACTATGAAATTTTAAAGAAGTGGTTTTGTGAGAAATCTGGCTTATATGAACCGACATTTATGATCAACTTTACTTCAGGGGCATTGTCTGGTTCTGTAAGTTTATTTTTTTTGTTACTAATATTCCAGAAAAATGACAATTGTCTTATTAAAATGGAACAGAATATTGTGTAGGATTTCATTTATATTGAGATAGCACTTTTGGGCCTGCACTACTTTAAAAATTTTCTAAGTATTTACCATCTTTACCATATGATTTTAAGGAAATTATTAGCCATTAAAATAGTTAAATATACTTTGTGTTTATGTTTTCACATGACAAATACATTATATTTTTCTGAGAGATTTTTGGATTTGTTAGATCATTACAACTATGATAATACTTTAAATAGTGCTTTTTTAAATATTTACAGAATATTTTACAATACATTAGTTCAATAAATGCTAGCAGATCTGATTAGGTTATAATTCATGGAATGTCTTACCAAATGTATAATTGAATATAAGCAGTTTCATCCTCTGCTGCTAATTTCTTTTCTTTGGAAACATTTTGGCCCACTAAGTACTTTTGAAAAGAAATTGAACAAAAATTACAATCAGAAGGGAGGAATCTGAAATGACCATTTTGGGTAGTAGAGAGTTTATCTTATTCCAACCCTCCATATGATGGAAAGTCATATAGTCATGTAGTGGACTTTATGCGAATTGTTATCACTGTGACCTTGGCCATAAACAGTTTTCTCACACCCACATACTTTCAAAGTGAATTTTTGGTAAGTTACAGTGAGACACTAACATATTGGAACTACATAAAAACAAGAGTGAGGGGGTAGAGTGAAGTGATAGAGACCCGCAGAAAAATATTGGAATAATAGATCAGAAAACCTAGGCTGAAGAATCCACTGCAATTGATTTCAGAACTTAGATATGAATATTCCCAGGTTTAAGATCTATCAGGATTAATCCTAGTGGATTATAAATCTATTGAGCCATAGAAGCAATTGTATTGTTGAATAAAGACTTCAGGAGGTCGTACCAGTTAATATGAAGGAAAGTTCTCAATTTTGCTATTCCTACTTAACATAGAAAATTTATTTTCTTTAATGATTTTTTCATAGATATAGAAAATGTTGCTGGCTTTGACAGTTTTCAAATAAAGATTTGTCTCAGCAATAGAAAAAGCACATGAATGTGACAGTGTCCAGGCTTTTTGTCGGAAACAGAACAGCCTAAACAACCTCATTTTAGAAAGCATCAGGGAGGCCTGTATAACACTGTAGCTACTACATGATAGATTATGGAGATGGATAAACAATAGTTGATTTTATCTTACCAGAGATCTTTGAAAATGTTTTCAAGAACTTAAATCAACAAATTGTTGTAATGAAATAAAATATAACTTATTTTAAGGAGCATTTTATGAACCTATTGGCCAAATACAAGTCGGGAAGCAAAAAAATAGAAACCAGATTTTACCTTGCATAGCTGTTGTATCAAATATTGTAAGAACATTATTAAAGGAATTTACTCTTAAAAAAAAAAAAAACAACAAAACCTCCCTTAAGGCATTAAGTCATTTTGAGAAAAGGTTTTAAAAATATGATTTGTGTGTAGTTTTTATCATTCATAGGAAAAAAATGTCATTTGTTAATCATTGTAACTATATTTAATATGTACATACATAAACATAAATATATTTTTAAAAGTTATATAGAACTGAAAGTTCAAAATCCATTTTATTTAAATTTAATTTTTTATTTTTAAAATATTTGCTGGAACATTTTAAATGCCTACTTAGATATTTGCGAATTTCTACTTTGACATATGTATTATACCTTCATGTGAAATAAAGGAACAGTGGAACACACAGGAGTATCAGAAGTTGTGAATACTGGTGTTGGAGTCACAGAGGTCTAGTTGGAATTCTAGCTCTGCCATTAGTTAGCTGTGTGACCTCAGGAATGTAAGGGAACTTTTCTGAGAAACTTTTGTGAGAAATACATATGCCATACCCCTGAGCATCACCCCTAATTTCTTTAATAAGAAAGTTTTCTTTAAATGTATAAGGTTTTATTTTAAACTGTAATTTAGTTGTGATTTGCATTAATGTCCTTACTTATTAAATAATGTGCTAATTAGAAGAATGTAAAAATATTTTCGGAAAAATTAAAAGATTGATTTAAATTAATTTTACTTTCTAATAGTTTGCAGCCGTTGTAACTTTACCATTTGATGTAGTAAAAACACAAAAGCAGACACAACTTTGGACCTATGCAAGTCATAAAAGTAAGTTTAATTAATTTAAAACATTTTTAAGATGCAGTTCTTATTTTTCCTTCCAGATATGAAGTTAGGAATATCTAAAATAAGGAAAAATTTTAATTTAAGAAATCTTAAAGTCTAATGTTTCTTAACTGCCATCAATTAAGTCTCATACATGCTGTAAGGAAGGATAAATAATCTTTGTCATTCAGAAGCTAAGTTGTTTAATGATAATTTTTCCTATGGTTTGTTTTCACATCTATTTCTAATTTTCATTTTATTCTCCTTGTAAGTATTCTTTCAGATATACAAGAAAATAAATCTGGACAATCAAGATAAAGGATAGGAAATTATTGGGAAACTTTATTCTTTTGATGTATTTTCTGTTAGTATATGCATATTTATTTGTTCTTATTTTGTTTGTTTTTTAGCTTCCTTTCTTTTGGTGTGTTTTTTTCCTACCTATTATCCCATCTATTTTTACTTCTTAGTAAGTTGTGGTTTCTTCTAGAACAAAGGTGTAATCTTACTTACTTCTACTAGATCCCATCTGTCATCATTTATTCTCTTTAGGAAATGTAGCCAACCCATGGGAAATTATCTGTTGCAATATTGTGTTAAGTAAGCCTATTATAATGTAAATAAATTGTTTTAACCTATGACAGTATTTTGCAGAAAAAATAAAATAGGTATTATAATGGTGAAAGAAACATTGATTACAGACCTCTGTAAATGAATCTGATGGATATTGGTGACAACCGTGTTTTTGACCTGCCAAATACCTAGTCCCTTCTAATGTCAGAAGCTAATGAAAACCTGGGAGGTAATCAAAGTTTTATTGTATCAGAGTTCTCCCACTTCCCTGCTGTAGCTGTGAGCCTGGTAGCTGCTTAAGTCCTATCTGTCCTCCTTTGATAGTTCAAAATTATTTTGTTTCATTCTTCATTCCTTCTATCATCAGAATTCCTGTTTCCTCAGTTACGGGAAATATTTAATATAGTAGGGATAATCTCTTTGGTGTAATTTATCATAAATGGTTAATGACCATGGCATTGAGGTGATTGTGGTGGTGGTCATTGTGGTGAGGAGGGAAATGATGGGAAGCTCTACAAGGTAGTCACTCTGACGGACACTAAAGTTTGAGAGCCACTTACCTTGGTACATAATCTTTGGAGTCACGTGGGGTGCTTATTCAGTATATCTAAAGCTGAGCATCACCCCGAATAGACTCTCATTTAATGGATCTAAGGTGGGGCTCTAGCTTGTGTATTTTCAAAATGATCCTATGTGATTGTGACGTACATCTTCATGGAGACTGGCACCATCAAGCCAACTATCTTCTTTATTAGATTTCAACCTTACCTATCACTGTTATTTCCCCCAAGTGTTTCTTCATTTAAACTTAAAGGAGAAACCTTAAATAAGAGTTGGGTTTTAATTTTCCATCATCACTTTTACCTGTTACTCAGCTTCAGCTATGGACCAGTTGTTTAAAGGTTTGGCAAAATATATTTCTACTGCAAACTGCACTTCTAATTTGAGTGATAAACAACCCATACTCACTCTCATTGTTTGTATTGTACATTGTTCATCCCCACCAAAGAAGTAACTCAGCTCTTTTTAGAAGTGGCTTTCTCCATTCCATAGCTCAGCTATACCAAATTCTTTATCTCTAAGCAAAAAAGAAATATGAAGTGTTACATATGCAATGATGGCCAGTTGCTTGTAAGAATGATTTATCAGCCCATTTAGACCACTTCTCCCATTCTTTGTCCATTAGTCACTTATTGATTGAGTGCCTACTGTGTGTCAGACACTATGCTGGTGTATACAGATAAATGAGACAATATTTGAATCGTTAAAGAGCTTATAACCTATTGGAGGAAAGGCTGCATTCAGAAGCACATTCAGGATGTATTAATAGTAAGTGCCGGCTCCTGTACCTAATTTATAAGTGTATAACGTATATTTAGTTTTTTTTTTTTTTTGAAAGACAAAGTCTCGCTCTGTTGTATGGGCTAGAGTGCAGTGGCATCATCAGAGCTAACTGCAACCTCAAACTCCTGGGCTATAGTGATCCTTCTGCTTCAGCCTCCCCAGTAGTTGGGACTACAGGCTCACACCACCATGCCCAGCTAAATTTTCTATTTTTTTTGTAGAGACGGGGTCTCACCCTTGCTTAGGCTGGTCTTGAACTCCTAGTCTCAAGCAGTCCTCCCACCTTAGCCTCCGAAAGTGCTAGGATTACAGGTGTGAGCCACAGCACCCAGCCTACATTTAATTTTTAAAAATTTAATCTCCAGTTGGTTTCAGCTTTTTAAACCTGACCCAAATCTACTTGTTTTCCAGAGGTTTAGCTTCTTTTTCTCTGAACTTATTTATTACATTAAATATTTAAATATTTTAATTTAAATATTAAGCTAAATTAATATTAATTGGAATAATAGTTTAAAAACAGAAATAAGAGAATCATTACAAAATGGTTATACTTGGCAAATAAACTTATTAAAAATGTTTAATCTTAGTAATAATAAGGAACACAAGTGAGAGGACATTTTATACAAATTAGATTGTTGGAGATGATGTGGAGCACTGGAAACTTCATGCCATCATGGTAACAGTATAAATTTGGAACAATTGTTTTGGAAAAGAATCTGGAAATATCAAGAAATGCCCTTTGAATTATCAATTACACTCCTAGATAAAAGCCCTAGAGAAACTTTTGCACATGTACAAGAATATTCGCTGCAAGTTTATTAATAAGAGCAAAAAGTTAGAAACCACCTAAATAAATGTCCTTTTGCAGGAAAGTGAAGAAATCATGATAATCCATATAATGCAATACCATATGTATAGCTACATTTACCAACACAGATAATCTTAAAAGCACATTGCAGGAATAAATGTACAGTGTGGTATCATTTGTATAAAGTATAAGACCAGGACAAACGAGAATATACATTGTTTAGAGATAGATGTAAAAATTTAAACAAATCCGTAAGGAAGATAAAAAAAGACGAGTGGTTACCTTGGAGGAGAGAGGAAGAATAAGATTGGGGAGGAATATATATGGGGTTTCAATTGCATCTGAAAGATACAGTTGATACAATTTAATAAATTTGGATGGTCAGTAAATAAGCATTTATTTTCTATGCTTTTCTCTATACTTGAAATATTTAATAATAAAAGTATTTCTTTACAATGTAAGAAATTGCTTATTACCTGTAGGAATAGCTGTTTACTATTGGAAATTTAGGCAGGAGATACTTTTGAGGTTCCACCAGAGCTCAGCATGGCATACCTTCACGTTAACAACTCTCTTTGTCATTCTCTTTTGTCCCGACCCGCGGGACATACAGCGTGGGGGTAAGGGGAGGACTACCTGCCGGTAAAGAAAAGAAAAGAGAGAGAGAGAGAGAAAGACGGGACAAGACACACAAAAAATGGAGGCAAGACAAAGCTCTGATCAAGCCTC
>CAUYSK010067357.1:0-126511 GCA_963575035.1 Avahi laniger | reverse complement strand
CCTAGCTCACAGCAACCTCAAACTCCTGGGCTCAAGCAATCCTTCTGCCTCAGCCTCCCAAGTATCTGGGACTACAGGCATGCGCCACCATGCCCGGCTAATTTTTTCTATATAGATTTTTAGTTGTCCAAATAATTTCTTTCTATTTTTAGTAGAGACGGGGTCTCGATCTTGCTCAGGCTGGTCTCAAACTCCTGATCTTGAGCGATCCACCCACCTCGGCCTCCCAGAGTGCTAGGATTACAGGCATGAGCCACCGTGCCTGGCCCATGTTTTGATGTTTTATCATGAAAATATATTTATATATTATTAAGTAATTAAAAAATAAAAACAAGGAAAAAGTCAAAGACACATTGTTAAGTGGAAAAAGCTAGTTGCAGGATAACACAGTAATAATCTATTATGTAAAAAGCAAACCAACAAAGAAAACTAAACTAAATATTTTGCAGGCGTTTATATATAGGTAGATAAAGTTGCAAATAAAATTAAGAACAGTTGTTAAATTTCGGGTGAAGTATTGGGTTGGGATAGAGGTAAAGGAAGATAATGAGGTGGTTAAGAACACAGCTCCAGTAATTATTAGCTGTAAGATCTCATGCAAGTTACCTGACCTCTTTGTGTCTCAGTATCCCCATCTGTAAAGTGGAAAATATAACACTACCTATCTCATGGAGTAAATGAATTAATCTATTTAAAGCATTTAGAATGATGCTGGGCAGAGTAACGCCTATGTAAGCATTTACTCTCATTGTTACATATTTCTATATTTTCATAATTTTATAAGAAAATATTCACGTGCTGAGTCCAGCTCAGCACAGGGAACCCCAAACCAAGTGGCTCTGCAGAAATGAAGACAAAGTAGCCAATTATCAGGACAATTGGGCTCGGGGGACTCGATGCTTCTAAGAGCAAAGAGCCCCGTCCTTGGTGTGCACATTGTTTTTATTCGTACAACTCAAGATGGAATGAAGGAACTCAAGGGCAGGAAACAGATGGCCCTTTACTCCCCAATCTCTATATTTTGAGAATGCTCCTTTCAAAGAACATTCCCAGACCTCCTACATGACCCCAGTCACTAGAGACATGGCTGTTTACTTCAACCTCTCGGGCTGCTGACCAGACGGCTTTCTGTCAGGTTGGACTTGGCTTTCCTTTGTCCACACCTGCTCAGCATCAAGGAAACAGCCAGCTCACAGTTCTGCTCCTACATTCATGTATTCCTCATGTAATTCCTCGTATATTCCTTGAGTAATTTTAAAAATAAAATCTAAAATATAATATTAGAGAAAAAAAGAAAATTTTGTAAAATGGCACATTGCAAAATTAATATGCAATTAGCGACAAATTAAATGTCCATCAATAGGACAACAGTTAAATAAGTCATGATGCATCCATAACATGGAATACTATGTAACCCTTAAGAATGAGGTGGGTCTCTATATGTGGACATGGAAATATGATTATTGTATATTTAAAATTTTTTGAAGTGGTAAAATGGTATGTATCATTTTAATATATTGTATATGTATACATCTATTATGTGTTTACATATTGTACATGTGCATTTTATATATATGTGTGTGAGTGTGTACACATATACACACAGTCACATATACACTAACATACACACAAATTGGCCTTTCACAATTTACCCTATATACTCTTGTGTTGTCTTTTTTATAATAAGTGTATAGTTATTACTTAAGAAACAAACACACATATATTGATGGACAAGTGTCCATCAATATATGACTGGATTAATAAACTGTGGTATATGTATACCATGGAGTACTATTCAGCTTTAAGAAACAATGGTGATATAGCACCTCTTATATACTCCTGGAAAGGGCTGGAACGCATTCTACTAAGCGAGGTATCCCAAGAATGGAAAAATAAGCACCACATGTACTCACCATCAAATTGGTATTAACGGATCAATACATAAGTGCATATATAAGAATAACATCTATTAGATATTGGGCATGGGGGAGGGGGGAGGAGGGAGGAGGGGACGGGTATATGTGTACACAAAGAGTGCAATGTGCACCACGCAATAGGATGGACACATTTGAAACCTGGACTGAGGCGGGGAGGAGGGGCAAGGGCAACACATGTAACCTAAACATCTGTACCCCCATATTATGCTGAAATAATAATAAAAAAAAAACCTGTTTTTTAGAACAGTTTAAGATGTACATGTCCACTGTGAAGCTACTCTTTTTTTCTTCTTTCTTTCCATGCTGTACTCTTTGGAAGGAAGTCACTAAGCACAGCCACCCTTAAGGGGTGGAGAGTTATACTCCTCGAGGGTAGGCTGTGTACATAAATTATTTGGAATTCTTATGCATGGAGGATTTATCTCTCCCCTCCTCCCCACCATTTATTAATTTATTCAATCATTTATTTATATCGGTATAGACTCATGGATATTTATATTATTATTTTATAGATATTTGCATTATAATCCAATACTACTTAATTTTCTTGCTCAAATTGTTTCAGTATTGGCCACTGGGAGTTCTGTCAGTTGGTTCCTGGGTTCCTTTGACATATTCCCATTAACGTGGATTTTTTTTTTTTTTTTAGTACTTCTTTACTTTCTGGCATTACAAGATGCTCCAGACTTATTGCATATTATTTTGCTTCAGTCTTAGAATCAGTCATTTGTCCAAGGAGCCTTGGTTTCTTTTATTGAAGACTAGTAATAGAAATAGAGATCTGGGTGCTCGATGCACTCTTTGATACAGGAGTGTCATTTCTTCTAGGCCCTCTCAGCTGACAGAACAAAGAAATACATGTGTGTGTACCAGCCCATGAGTATGCACATATCTCTAGATATTTCCATATGTAACTGTATGTATCTGTATTAAGTTAAACATGATTTCTTACTGGTGTCACCATCTCTAATCCATTATCACATGGATCATTCCAGCCTCTTCCCCTTTCCATCTGTAAATTCCCCTACAACAGTGAGAAATCTAGCTCTGCAAGAGCTTTTTTATGCTGATAAACCAATGCTAATATTTAGGTAAAAACTTCTCAGGCATTTCTGTTAAATATCTTTGTCTCTGTCCATGTTCCTGCATTTCTGCTACTATTTTTCTAAATATATATATGAATGTATATGCATATATATGTATGCATATGAATATATTTCTTTATTTCACATAAATGGTACATATTCCTACATAATGCTTTGTAATGTCCCCTTCTCCCATGTAACTACACGTCAGAAACATCTTTTCATGTTAGTAAGTTCTGATGTACATCTTTGTTTTTAAACATATGTATTCCATAAATTAACTAGTTCTTTATCAATGAAGGCTTTGGTTGATCCCAAATTTGTCACTATTACAAAGCATGCCACAATGCAAAATCTGTCTACACATTATCTCTGCATAAAATATTTCTACAAGTGGAATTTATCCTGCGGAGATAGAAGTCTTTGAATTTTTCAAAGCACTTTCAGGAATATATAATTTTATTTAGGCTGGACTTCCAGGAATCAAACCAAATCTGATGGTTTATTTGGGGGCGTGCTGAGTGGGGGATCCTACTGGCTTTTTCTTGGTGCCACAGTGGAGAGAGGCTATAGGAAGAACCCAGGTCTGTTTTGGCCTCCGCCACGGAACTGATGTCTTCTCCCTGCTGGTTGCCTCGGACGTCACTGTCCTTCAGTCAGTACTTGGGGTCTCCTTAAAGTCAGAGTCTGGGTCATTGCACTTGATTGTTCTCTGGCTAGTCTGACCTCACTAAGGGGCCGAGTGCTCAAATCCTCTGTGAGCTGTGGTCCTCCCTCCCCCACGCTCCTCTCCCTCAGCATTTCTAGGTCGATTCAACCCTGACCTAATTGATCACTGACAGCTCTGTGCATATCAGCCTCCGCTGTGTCCCCGGAGCACCATTAACACATTTCTTTAAGTATCTGGGATAGGTGAGTCAATTTGCAGATCAAGCAAGAAAGAATGGAAATTAGATTAAAGCTTCACTCAAAACTTGGAACTGAACCCAGGGCAAGACCTACTAGAAAGTCAGAGGTAGAGGCTTTGTCTTTGACATCCTGGTGTGCTGATTCTACTAATCTCTGCCCCTGTGTCAAATGGCTAAGCTGCTTGCTGAAAAGGCCATAGAGACCTGTCTTACAGGTATTTTCTTTAAAGAAACTCTTAAGGATTAGAAGTCTCCATGATTGGAGGGAGTGAAGTTCTGATGAAATGGCAAAGTGACAGGCAGTGGGGGCTGGGATCCCTCCTAAACTCACGCCACCTGGGTGGACATTTCTTTCCCTCATGCATTTGTTGTGAGAGAGAAGAAAATGAAGAGCAGTTGGCATTTAGTAGGTATTCGGTAAATACAAAGTATTTACAAAAACAGCTAATACTTATGGAGAGCTTATTATGCACCAGATAATATTCTAAGAATTTTATATATGCCAACTCCTTTTATCCCCACAACAATACTGTGAATTGAGTGCTATTTTTTCCCCAATTTTACAGATGAGGAAACTGAGGTACAAAAGTTAAAGCAACTGGCCCAAGGTCACACAAGCAGTGAGGGGAAGGGCTGGATTCAAGACTGGCCATCTTCAGAGCTCGTACCACCCATCCTATCCTACCTCTTGGAAGGCACGGTGCTCCCTAGTGGGATGAAGGCTGCCTTTGGAATCCAGGGCAGACACTGCTAGATGTCTCCCCAATACCAATTCTCCCATTCTTCCTTACTAATAGAACAGCAGAGGTGGTAATATGCTCAGTTAAAAATAAATATCTCCCCAGATTCCCTTGCAGCCAGGTGGACGTGGGATCCAGTTCTGGCTGATGAGATGTAAGCCAAGGGGACAGACTCAGCTGGCACCCACCTTCCCGTCTTTTCCCTCCCCCTGTCCTGCCTGATTGTGGTTGTGCTGCCTGGAAGTGCAGCAGCCTCCTTGTGAGCCAGAGGATGAAGCCACATGCCCAGAGTGGAGTGACAGGAAGGCAGAGGGAAGCTGGGATGTTGGCGGCATTGCAAGCCACCGGCAGTCCTGGAGGGCTCACAGTGGACCCTTTCATGAAAGAGAAAAATGATTTCCTGTGTGGTTAATTCACTCTGAGTTTGGTTTCTGTTACCTGCAGCCAACAGCAATGGTAATTGAAACAAAATCCCAGCTGTATTAGCAGGTCCCTCAAGCGAGACGTGTGTGTGTGTGTGTGTGTGTTATTTCATAAAGCTCTGAGCCTCAGTTTATTTGTTCTTATTTCTCGTGGTGTACCCCATGAGAAAGGTAGGTATACAGCCCCTGATCCATGAGAAAGAAAGGAAGAGAATTGAAGGAAGGAAAGAGAAAGGGAGAGAGGGATGAACACCCATAGTCCAGAGGATGGTACAAAACATGACCCATTGGGCACCACAGGGCCAGCCTCCAATGGATGCCCAGGAGTTTTTTGTCCCCTGGCCTTGTCTCTGCTTCCTTTTTCTGGCCCCTTCCCCTCCCTCAGATTCCAGTTTATCTTTCTGATGCTCCATGGGGTCAAAGCCAAGGAGACCCTAAATTTTGGTTTGACCCTACAAGGACAACAGGGGAATCTCCTGTGGTTATCTGTGTGAGAGTCAGCTCAATGAACTCAGAGACTCACTAAAATTGATAGTGGTAAGAGTATGGATGTGGAAATCAAACTGCATGGGTTCAAATCCCACTCTCTTTCCAGCTGTGTGACCTTGGAGAAGTTACTTAGCTTCTCTGTGCCAAGGATTATTTATTTCTAAAATGAAGATACTAATACAACCTATTTCGCAGAGTTTTTGTGAGTTTACACGTGAAATATTTAGAATAGTGGTTCTTGACTGGGGACAATTCCTGCCCCCTTCACCAGGAGACACTTGGCAGTATCTGAAGACATTTTTGGTTGTCACAACTAGAAGAGTGCTTCTGCCATCTCTGTAGTGACTAGAGGCCAGGGATGCTGCTAAACATTTTAGGATGCACAGGACAGCCCCACCACTAAGAATTGTCCAGCCCCAGCTGTCAATAATGCTGAGATTGAGAAACCCTGATTTAAAATGATGGCTTACTCATGAAACATGCTATATAAGTTGGTGTAACATTGATGTGTTATGCTGAAGATTTCCTTTCCACTCAGGGTGAACATAGAAGAGAATCAAAGGGGGAAAGGGACCAACATCTCTGTTCTGCCGTATATGTAAGAGGTATAATGATGAGAACTTTTTAGAAGGTTGCAAGTATTTGAGACGTTCCTTCAGCATGTCCAGCACTGTGCCTGGCATGTAATAGGTGCTCACTAAATGAGCAATTTTAGGATGATGGCATCTTTGTCATTAATTACAGTGAGGGTTGTCAATCTTCTTATAGTTGGAGCTGCTTTGTATTTTCCTGAAACCTTTTGATAATAGGATATGAGGTATGTGGGAGTGGGGAAAAATGCTGGAGACAGAGTACTGAGGTCAGCCTTGGGGAGGGGTGTCGTGGATGGCTGTTTCCTTCTTCGCGGAGAAGGCTGCCATTCAAGGAGGGAGAGTTGGCCTGTTTGTAGAATTTAACATGTAGCATATTATTTCTCAGTTGAGGTAGGGGAGTTGAGGGAGAGGGAAGACTTGAGCATCCTGATGCTAACTGTTCAGACAAGGGCTTGGCAAACTCTGGAAAGAGTGATATAGTAAGTTATTCAGGCCAGGAGGAAAAATTAAGAATATTATGTACATAATTATGTAAGAGTGAAAACAAATTGCTACAGATTTTTTATTGAGAAAATTATAAACTTTATGGATGCTAAATTTTAATTTTATATAATTTTCACATATGAAATATTATTCTTCTTTTGATTTTTTAAAACCATTTAAAAGTGTAAAATCCATTTTTAGCTCCTGGGACATACAGAAACAGGTGAGGGACTAGATTTGGCCCCTGGGCTGTAGTGGCCGACCCCTGGATTAGAGCATCATCACCTCAGCCTGCAGGTGGCTGGTCTTGCCCTGAACCCCTAGCCTGGTTCCCTCTGTCACCAATGCTGGTCACGTTCCTTGTCATGAAGTCCCTACCGGAATCTCAGGCTCTGCAACGGAATCCCTGTGGGTTCCCCAGGAGCCAGACTTACTGCAATAGCCTTTCATCTCCCAGGGCACTGGGCGCCTTGTGCTAGGTTCAGGACTGCAAACGTGGCAAGGCTGTGTGCCCCTGCCCTGGCCTTGCTCACCACCAGGACCATGGGATGCAGGCTAGCATGGGACCAGTGCTACGGGGCAAGGAGCACCCAGGCCCTCAGGGAGCATCAGGAAAGCTTCACAGAGGCCTCATGCTTGAGCTGAGACCTGAGAATACAGAGCAGCGTTCTAGAGATTGAGGAGCAGAGGGCGTAAGTTGTCAGGCAGCTGGAAACAGTATGTATGAATGACGGGGGGTGAGATGAGAGGGCATACCATGTTCAGGGACCTAGAGACTAGTTCTTTTTAATTGCTGGCGTATTGCTGGAGGAAGGGGAGTGACAGCCTATGATGCTGGACCAACAGGCAGGGGTGAGCGTGGCCCGGGGGCTGCTCTGGGGCCTGTAGGACCCTGCCTTGTTCTCAGCAGTCACCCGCCAGCCTGTTCCTGCTCCCCAGACTCACACCCTCAGCCTGGGCGACAGGTGCTTTCAGACCTCCCAGCTGCCTAGACCTGCATGCACCGAACCCCAGACTGGGCCAAGCCTGCTCTTTGCCGACATGGTGGCCAGCCCTCCTGTGCTCCTGCTCTTCCCCCCACCCCACTGGTGGATTCTCCAGTCCTCTGGCTTCCGAGGAAAGAAACCTTAATTTCTGATCAATTAAATGGTTCCCTACAATCTGACCTGTTTCCTCTCCTTCCTACTTGCCAATGAAATCTGGACTCACTTTTTTCATCATCTGATTTTTAAGTGGGAGAAAGTAGAGATGCCACACGTGAGCATTTTCGCCTAATAGATCCAGGAGACAGGGCATGTGACGTTCTTGCTATTCTGAGCTGCACAGAACCCCAGCCTCGTGTGACGGCTACAGAGAACACATCTTGGGAGGTGCCTGACCAGAGACACCAGGACCAGCTCAGATTCAGCCTAACACTATTTCCCCATTGCAGATTTTGAAATTCTGACTCTGTTGCTATCCAATTGGTTGTGTTTTTACAGGGTCTACAGGAAAGGACCCAACATTAAAAATTAGACATCTGAGATCTTTAAAAAGTGAGTAAATTGTAACCTTTATACATAAACTGTTGGTGGGAATATAAAATGGTACAACTGCTGTGGAAAACACATTGGGGGTTCCTCAAAAAATGTTAAACATCTGACGCAGCAATTTAACTCCTAGCTGTATGCCCAAGAGAAATGAAAACACGTATCCACAGGGAAACTTGTACACGAATGTTCGCAGCGGCCAAATATTTGTGATATCCAAAAAGTGGAAACAACCTAAATGTCCATCAGCTGATTAATGGATAAATGAATGTGGTATTTATATCCCTCCATACAATGGGATACTATCTGGCTATAAAAAGGAATAAAGTCCTGATACATGCTACAACATGGATGCACCTGGAAGACGTTATGTTAAGTGAATGCAGCTGGACATAAAAGACTACATTTTGTATGATTCATTTCTATGAAATAATCAGAATAGGCAAATCCACAGGGACAGTAAGTATTAATAGATCAGTGGCTGCCAGGGGCTGGGAGGAGAGGGGGAGGGGAGTGCCTACTTAGTGGGTACAGGGTTTCCTTTGGGGGTAAACACATTCTGGAACTAGATAGTGATGATGGCTGCACAACGTTGTGAATGTACTAGAAGCCACTGAACTGTACACTTTAAAAATGGTGAATTTTATGATATATGAATTTTGCCTCAATAACAACAACAAAAAAACAAGCAGGTGAGGCTAGTGTTCAGCTTCCTGTGCAAATAGAGCCCCTGCTGCAACGGTGATGTTTCCAGTGCCCTTCACTCCTGGCTCTTACAGAGTCGGAAGCCTGGTGGCCTGAGTGCAGTTTAGGCTATTCTCCAGAAAAAGGCAAAATGCAGAACTGGCCCATCTCCAATTCCAGGAGCAGGCAGTGATTTCTCTCCCGTGACACCACCAAGCAGATATTTATATTTTTATAGTTCATCTGTTATTGTGACGGAGGTTGGTGTTGGCACTTGGTTTCTCCCCTTGACTCGGAGGCTCAGGACGCGTCCTGGGCAGGGGCTCCAGGTCCCAGAGGAGGAGAAGTTTCTCTCCTCCTTGCCTTCACCAATCTCCCCAGCTATCTGCAAGTTCCCTCCACAGCCTATTCCATGCACGGGCTCAGCATTCCAAGGACATTGCTAAAGTCTTGTGCCAAGCACTGTCCTAGGCCCTGAGGATGCAAAGACGAACAAGGCACCATCGCTGCTCTCCAACAACGAGAGGGGAGGCAGAGAGGTAGTGCGCAGGTGCAACGCTGGTGTGAAGGAGGAAAGGGGCGAGGCAGTTGGTGGAATGTGGGCCTGAAGGGACAAGTAAGAATATACCATGGAGATGAGGCAAAGAGACAGATTTTTTCAAGGCCACAGGTATGAACACAGCCTGGAACCTTGAGGAAAAAGAGTTGGGAATGGTGATGGGGAGGGCGGGGTGGTAAGTAGATGAGCAGATGAAGTTGGTTTAACCAGGCAGGAGCAAGGCTTGGAATTTATCTTGGTAGTGGAGGGAAATTATTCAAGGATTTTAAAAAGGAAAGTTTCATCATCAGCTTTGCACTAGAGAGGGAAAAACATTCTGGATGCAAAATAGAGGCTGGATTAGAGAGAGTGAGCTGGAGTGGAGGTCAGCTGGGAGGCTACTGCAACCGTCCATGCTAGAGATGCTGAGAGCTGGATGAAGGTCATTGGCAGGGAGGATGAAGAGGGAAGAGAGAGAACTGATGAGGGTAAGATGCTGAGTAGCTGTGGTTGGCAGGAGAGTGGGATATGAGGGAGACCAGCCCTGGGGGCACCATGTTTCTGGCACGGGCAGGAGTCATTATGTGAGATGAGGAGTAGATATAGACAAAAGTGACAAGCTGAGTTTGGGGCAGGATGAGCTGAGAGCCTGAGGCACATCCAAGTGGAGAGGTCAAGCTGCCCATCAGGGCCTGGAGCTGGGGCTCAGCGGAGAAGTCTAGACAAGACGATGGCCCTGGCGCATGTCCCGTTTCTCCCAAGGAGTTTAGATTGGAGAGCCAAGACCTGGAAGCTGCCGGTGTCTGTGCCTGTCAAGGTTATTCTGGTTTAAACCCTTTCTCCCTGTTGGCATGTGATTTCATGCTTTTCACTTCTCCCTTTAAATGGAAATGCATAAAATGATCTCCGCCCTCCAGTGGGGATTGAGATTTTTGCCTCTCTCATCTCTGACACCTGCTACCGTTTCACTCACTATTAGAGGTCTGTGTAACTGGGTGGCACGCCTCAGGCAGCTCTAAACGGAGGTGCAGGAGGGCTGGGAAATGTCAGGAGAGAGGCGCTAGAAAATGACTCACAGCAGCAGGAAGCAAGTGAAGACACACTGCGTGTGCCCCGTGTCTTTGCAGTGCTTCAGAGTGAGGACGCCACCCGTCTCTGGAATATAAGGCTCTGCTGCTTTGCTGCCACCCTTCCTCCGGTCCCCCTCCTCCAGTTCACCTTCCAGGCGTGTCTTATTCTGCAGGACCACTGCCTTTGCTCCGTCCCTCCCTCAGGAATACTACCCCTGTCTCGGCTGCTAAAATCCTACCCACGCTGTGTTAGTTAACTACGCTCTGATAACAAATTACCACAAACGTGGCTCTTAAACAACACAGATTTATTATCTGATAGTTCTAGAGCCAGAAATATGACACGGGTCTCACTGGACTGAGATCAAGATGCTGACAGGCTGTGTTCCCCGCTGAAGCTCTAGGAGAGAATCTGTTTTCTTGTCTTTTCTGGCTTCCAGAAGCCACCGGCATCCCTCAACTCCTGGCCCTCTTCCATCTTCAAAGCCAGCAACAATGAGTTGAGTCCTTCTCATATCGCATCACTCTGACCTTCCCTTCTGCCTCCCTCTACCACTTTTAGGGACCCATGTGATTATGTTGGGCCCCCCTGGACAACCCAGGCTAATCTCTCCATCGTACGGTCACCTAATTAGCAATCAGAATTCCATCTGCAATCTTAATTCCACTTTGCCATGTCACACGTAAACAGGTTCCAGGAATTAGGATGTGGTCATCTTTGGGAGCGTTATTCTGCCAACCACACCACCCTTCAAGGCATAGTTTAGGCATGTCTTCTTTCAGGACCCTTCTTCTAATACCTGCAGCCAGGCCAGACTCTTACGGCATTGCTTTGATAAAACCACAGTAATGGCACCTACGCCCATTGCCTAGTGTCCCAGTTCTCTGCCTTGTCTTATCTTCTCTGCTCGACTGTCAGCCTCCTGAGGCCAGGACTGGGTCATATAGATTCTGTGTTCCCCATGGTGCCTAGCACATTGCCTTCCACGTGAAAGCCGTGACACTGGAAAGGTGAGGAATAGTCAATTGTGTAGACTTCTCCCACTTAACGCCCTTAGTCCATTCCAGAACATTGGAAGTACCAACCCGAATGATAAAAATAATAATGTGTTGCAAAACACCCAATGGCTCTTTCTAAAATGTAGCTTAAAAACACAAACACCTATGCAAAGTTAGTAAATATCCCATTAGGATGTAAAATAATTAGAACTGCTCTGGCCAATACAGTAGCCACTAGACACATGCGGCCATTTACATTTAGATTTAAATGAATTAAAGTTAAATTAAATTATTCAAAGTTCAGTTACCCAGTAGCATTAACCATATTTCAAGTGCTCAATAGACGCTTGTGGCCGGTGACCACCATACTGGACAGTGCATATGTAGAATATTTTCACTGCTGCTGAAATTTCTGTTGGATAGTGCTGTCTTGGAACTAGGGAAAAGTTCTGCAGGATATTCTGAACTGGGAATGTTTAAGTTGGAAAAGAGTTGCAGGTAGAATAGAGAATAGGGAGGGTAATAACTACCTTCAAATCTTTGAAGGACCATCATGTACAATAGCTACTAAGTTTTGTCCTTATGGCCAGTGGGTAAAATATAAAGAATCATTTTCTTACAGATGAAGTTAGCTGCTTCTGGAGACAGCTTACCGCCCCCTGTCATATTCAAATATAGGCTGAATCACTACTTTGTATTCCTTTTTATTTATTTGTTCTAATTGACAAGTACAAATTGTATATATTTATGGTATATATGATATTTTGATATATGTATACACCGTGGAGTCAATCAAGCTCTTTAACATATGCATTACCTTGCATACTTATTTTTTTATGGTAAGAACACTTAAAATCTACTCTCTTAGCAATTTTCAAATATATAATATATTGCTATTAACTACAGTCACCAGGATGTACGATAGATCTCTTGAACTTATGCCTCCTGTCTAACTGAAATTTTGTGTCCTTTGACCAAAGCCAGATCATTACTTGATATGAACATTGTAGATAAAGTCAAAGCATTGAACGGGTTAGAACTTGGATGCACTGTATTAGTCGTCCATAACAAAATATCATAGACTGGATGGTTTAAACAACAGAAGTCTATTTTCTCACAGTTCGGGAGGCTGGAAGTCCAAGATCAAAGTGCCAACAGGGTTGTTTTCTGACGAGGCCTCTCTTCTCGGCTTGCAGACAGCTGCCTTTTTACTGTGTTCTCGCATGGCCTTTCCTCTGTGTGCACAGGGAGAGGGGGAGGGGAAGCAAGGGAGAGAGCTGTCTCTTCCTCTTACAAGGACACAAGTCCTATAAAATTAGGGCCCCGCCCATATGATCACATTTAAGCTAATTTTCTTCTTAAATGTCCTATCTCCCAATACAGCCACGTTGGGAGTTAGGACTGCCACATATGAATTGAAGTGGGGCACAATTTTAACCATAACCTGTGATACTGTTGAGTGTATGACCGATATTGGTTGACTAAAGGGGAGCTTGAATCATCTGGGTAAAAGCTGTATAAACTGAGGTATGGCCATGTTTAGGTAGCATCATGCTAGCAGTATTGGGTCCGCAGAAAGGTCATTGATTCACTGACTCATTCATTTAGTAAAACTTACAATGAGGCTGATACTATGCAAGTCTCAGGAATACAGCAATAAATCAGACAATTTGATCCAGAGACATATAAACTGATAATAGTTGGGTCTGCCTATATTAGATTATCTTTTAGGGAAGACATCTGTGTTTGAGCAGAGAGATTTTTGTTAAGGGATCTCGATTATAATAACATTAACTAACATTTATCGAGCATTAAGCTATATGCTAGCAATATGTTAAGCAGTTTTCATACATTTTCTCATTTAATTCTTAGAATAACCTTATGAGGTAGATAACCTTATGAGGTAGTATTATACCCATTTTATGGATAAAGGCCTTTTGAGGTTTGCAATGGTTAACCAGCGTGTCTAAGGTCCTACAGCTTGTAAGCAGTGGGGTCAGAATTCAACGCTGGGTTGCAGATGACAGTCTGTGCTCTCTGTCTCTCCACTGTGCTGCCTCTGTCACTATGAGGAATGACCCCACCCAGGCCAGAATAAAAGACAAGCTACCCCACCCTCACCAGCTCCAGCTCTCAAGCGGAGCTCCATCTGTAAGGCCAGTTGTCACGAATGAGAGATTAGGGTTGGGGTGGAGGCAAGGGGAGGCAGCCCCTTGTCCCGGCTTTCCCTGGGGAATGCCACAGCCTTGGGCTTCTTGTCCTCTTCATCCCTGCTCAGTCTGCAGAGTGAGGTAGGAACCACCTTCTCATCCCAGCTTGTTGGCCAATTTATTATCTTGCAAACAAGTCCTGCCTGTGGTATTGTTGCTGTGATGGAAAGTTCATCTATTTCCAATTGTACAACGTAGGCAGACTTTTAAGGGGTCTTTTTTCAGTCTACATATTAATTTGCCTCCTGCCATAGTTCGAAAGAGCTTCTGCTTCTAAATATAGGCCATTTTGCTTGGAGGGAGGAAGAAGGAGGGGAGTGGAGTAATTCTTTGTATACCCTTCCGAATGGGACAAGGTTAAAGGGACATAACCTTGTCCTGTCTTGGGACAATACCTAAAGGAACCTGGACAAGATAAAAATCCAAATCCTTTATCCGTGAAAATTCTTTGCTCAACAGAACTGATAAGAAACATGCATATGTGTGTATGTGAGTGTGTGTGCACGCTCACGCATGCACGGCAAAGCTGTTGAGATCTCAGCTTTCCTGTCCTGGGGACAGCAGTATTCCTCACTGGAGAGATCTGTGTCTCGGTGATCCTTATGGCTTGGGGGGACACCACAGGTCCTGGAAGGACTAAATCAAGCCGGAGCAGGTCCTTCCCTATCCTCCTGAGGCCAGCCAGGGGCACATTTTTCAACATTTTCTTGTTTTCCCCAAAGAGCTGTGGGCCGAGACCCTGCCAGTTAGAAATTCTACGTTGCGAGGCTTTTGCTGACATTTAATTCCCTAATCCATATGATGCCATGGTATTATCTTATGTTTAACAAATGGAAAAAACACATCTTCTCAGCCTCGGTGGGCAGACCCAGTCAGAGCTGAGCTGTTGGGAGGCCAGGGAGTGAGGCCCTGGACTGGACCCGGGAGTTCCACGGCCCCCGCCCCTCCGCAGTCTGCTGTGCTGACCCTTGTTCCTCGGTGCCAGTGCCTGTTGAGTTTAAGAATTTGGAGTTCCAGCCTAGAAAGGAAGATTGAAATGTCCTTGATTCTCTGCCCTCAAACGTCGTTCATTAAAACTCTAGTGTTTTCATCTTTTTTCAGATTGCATTTCTTGATTTATCTCCCCCTCCTCATGTGGGAACCTAGTGACTTTCAATTACCATTATCTGAGAGGAGATGTGTTTGTGTACATAGCCAGGGGCTTAGATGTGTGCTGATTATTTGCAGAGCGGTTTTTGTGCTCTCCCAGGTTTTTCCTGCCTGTGTGATGCTACTTCAGATCTACTGTAGAATCTTCACACTCCGGGCTCATTTGCTTTCAGGCTTCTGGGCCTTTGGCCCCACATGTCGCCTGCCCGGCAATGTATTATTCATAGTCACATCTGTTGTTAAGTAAGAAACCAAACAGAGATTAATTCATTTTTTTAAATTAGGGGGTGGAGGGTGGATGGGAAATCACAGATGCTTCCTCCACAAGTTATTCTGGAAACATCCCTTGAAAGCCCTCCGCAGCAAGAGGTGGCCTGCCTTCTCTCCAAATAAAAACCCCCAAAGAGCCCTGCTGGGGGCCTCTGCCAGGACACACCTCTGTAATCTCTGAGGCTGCTCAGCTGAGTTCTTTGTGCCTGACAGGCAGGGTTCAGCAGGCAGAGCGAGGCTGCATCATTAGAATGTATCTCATGTTGATGTAAGAAATTTCCGGAACTTGGAAGATAGAGCAAATTGTATCCTATGAGAATCTTGCAAGGTTTACATTATTGTCAGACTTTAGCCTTTGCTATTATTGATTATTTTTGTTCATCCTTGAAATATTTGGTGTAGTCTTCTGGTTGAGGATTATTCCTAAACTCTTAGTTGATACTTTAGCGTGTGTCTGTCTTTGAGTTTCTTAGTTGTACTGGGGCTTGAATAACACCTCCTCCTAGGGTAGATTTTTCTCCCAGAATGAACCAACCGTCATTCTGATTCAGAGCAATGTGGGAAATGGGCGTGGCACTTATGACAAGGAAATCCAGGAGAGCCTCTGACAGGAAGTTGACATTTTGAAGTTAACAAGATTTCAAAGATGTTAATGACTCTGTAATACAGTTTAAATGGTTGCAAGAATGGCCTCTGGGGTTAAGGAAAAACCTACCGTGTATAAGTTGACTGACCTGGACAAGCTATTTGATATCTCTAAATCTAAGTAACCTTATCTGGGGGAGGTGGGTGGAAAAAGAATAAAGGTTTAAGTGAGACATTACATTTTAACACTGACCACTTGCAAGAAGTGTTAAAAATTACATTCTTACTATTGAGCTTGTGAACAAAGATGTGAAAGTATGACATGAAATGGGAAATGATTAGAAATCTGACATGTGTAGATAGATGCACAGGATGGTTTGTGTTGAAGGCAGTGTCTCCATGACAACACAGTGCCCTCTACTTAGCAGGTCCCTGATAAATAAACCAAGGCACCATTTTGCATATAGCTCAATGATTCCTGGCCATTCCAGTTGCTTTAATAAGGATGAAGAAAGGTTTTCTTCTTCTTAATATAAGAATATCTTTTATTTATTTTAATTACACACATAATACATTAGTACATTCTCTTTATTATAAAAAATTAAACATTAGGCTTAAGTCCCTTTTGATCATATCATCTCCAATTCTCGTCTCCACCCCAGAGCTAACACTAGCTATCAGCTTGAAGTGTTCTCTGCATTTTACCACACGCTAAAGACCCATAGTGGGCTGGGTGCTGTGGCTCACATGAGTAATGCCAGCACTTTGGGAGGCTGAGAAGAGAGGATCACTTGAGCCCAGGAGTTCAAGACCAGCCTGGGCAACATAGTGAGATCCTATCCCTACAAAAAAAAAAAAAGAAAGAAAGAAAAATTAGCTGGATACTGTGGTATACACCTGTAGTCCTAGCTACTTGGGAGGCTGGGGCAGGAGGATCATCATGTGAGCCTGGAGTTCTAGGCTATGGTGAGCTATAATGATGCTACTGCACGCTAGCCTGGGTGGCAGAATAAGACCCTGTCTCGAAAATAAATAAATAAATAAAGGGCCATAGTATCTATACTCACAGAAAATATACTATTAATATGGATGGGTATTTTTACCTACAAGTTATCATAGTGTGTATCGTTCTGCTGGTTGATTTTTATTCACTTGTCTTTAGGTCTTGGAGATCTTTCTGTGTCAGCACATATACATTTTTTAAAAAACTGCTCTGTGTGTGCGTGTGGGTGTGTGTGTAGGTTGTATGGATGAACCAGTTTATTTAGCCAGTCTCACTTTAATGTTATTTACATTATTACTGAACTCAACAAAGTTTGTTATTTTGCAAACAAAGTTGCCACAAATGCACTCAGACCTGCCTTCTGGGCACACGGATAAGCATTTGTCTGGGATAGATATGGAGAAGTGGAATCACGAATCACAGAGAGTGCATTTCACATTTTAACAGATACTGACAAATTGCCCTGTGAGGTGAACCTAACAGTTTACAGTCCTTTCTAGAGAATATGAAATAGCTTCTCTCCCATGCCCTTTTAATTTTTTCTCCAATTAAGCAAGTGAAAAAAAAGATCTCTTTAGTGTTTGAATATCCATTTTCCTGGTTACTAGTAAAAGGGAGCATTTTTGCCATGTATTTATGGGCCATTTATATTTTCTTTTCTATGAGTTCCCATTTTCTGTCTTTAGAATATTTTCCTATTGGATCTTTCTTTTTTTTGTTTTCAATCTGTAGAGGTTCTTTATATATCCTAGATACTGATCCTTTGTTGCGAGTATTTTCTCCTTTTGTCTTTTAATTTTGTTTATGGTGTCTTCTGTCATACAGAAATTTGTGTTTTTAACGTAGCCAAATGTATCAGTCTTTTATGTGTTTTGTTTTTTGTGATTTGTTTAGAAATCCTTTTCTATGCTTAATCAAAAAAAATTCTTCCTACATCATATTCTAATTTTTTTTACATTTAAGTTGTGAGTGAGAGAAGTTTTCTAGGTAAGTAACCCATCTCTGCTGCAGGTGTATCTACAACCGAGCAGGAGTGAAGGCGGTGCCGGCTCAGCTAGCACAAGCCATCACGGAGGACCGAGCAGTCCCAACAGTTTCCAGCAGAGGGCAGTGTCTGAGCGGGTCTTGCTCTATTGGGGCCCTGAGGGGTTCCCTGCCTCACCGAAGGGAACATTTTAACTGCTCCGGAATTAGCAAGTTGCCGGTCAGGGAAAAGAACAGGAGCAAAGCCTGTTTCCCAGTGTGCTCCACAGTGGGAAATAAAACAGAGCCGAGGGGAAAGTGTCCTGGCAGACCCTGGTTATGACTGCGCAGGGGAAGAGAGCAGATCAAAGTGAGCCGGGATCACAGAGGGGTCTCCCCAAGGGAAGCTTCGCTATCTGCTTAAGTCTGGTCCACACACCTGAGATGAAAGCTCAGGTTTTACAGAGGAAATGTTACTTACTGGACAAACAATAGGCAGGATGGAAACATGCAATCCCCAAACTTATCCTTTTGATTTCATAAATAATCCAAGTCCTGTCTCTGTTGGTGTGTATGTGGGAAGTTGAGGGGGGAGGCCAGTGGCCAGAGGCACCGCTGACTTCAGAGGGGAAACCGAGGAAACGACAGACAGCGCGGCAGTTCAGTTCCCACTTCACCCCCGGCACGTCCTGGGCTAGAAGATCTGTTTTCTGTTGTTGGTTTGTTTAATACTATCAGTGTGGGATATACTGTATCATTATGAAACCAGGAAAGCAATGGCAGTGAAATCCATAGACCACATAAATATATTGATCCACATAGATTTGCAAATCTGAACCAGGCTTTTGGTTCACGTGCTGACTTTCCTCTGCTTGCCCTTGCACATCCACTTTGCACCTTTTTCTGCCCTTGCTCTATGCCCGAGAGGCTGCCTGTGTGGACGAAGTCAATGAGCTCCTTACTCATCGGTTTCTCATTTGGATGGACCGATGGGAGGCACCTGCCAGAAGAGAGATCTAGGTATTTCCCTCCCAAGCCCCCTCCCCGCTGGCCTGTAGTGGGCAGTGGCTCCAATCCGTAGATTCAGGGCAGGCCTCTGCTATAGCCACAGGAATAACTAACCACACTCTCCTCTTCCCCTTTCCTGCCTTGGGGGGTTTCCTGACAGCCTGGTGTTTCTCTGTCTCTAATTGGCCCATACCTTAGAAATAGTCCCTTTATTAACTTATCTTCAATCATCTCTTTTGAGTGTGCTGTTTGATCCCTACCCAAACCCTAATACAGAAACCTAAATCTGCCTTCATTCTTCATCCTGAAACAGATCAAGTGTACAATTAAAATTTTATTGTAGCTTTGGACTCTCTTTCCTGCACAATCTCCAGGCCCAGGGTGGCTGCTGCCCTTGCACATTTCCAAGAGACGGATCAACAAGTCATTGCAAACCTGCCAGTAAAACCCCACCGGCTGGGTTCCTCTGCTGCAGTTCTCTAATGTTGGTTTATCAAAGACCCCCTTCCCTCAGACTCACAAAAATGTCCCATTGCTATAAATACTCTTCAATTCAGTTCTAAATTTTAAAGGCAAACAACCTGGAAGATGAAAGGATCACAGGAACTGATTTGGATGCCATGAGGTTTGATTAATTCATTAAAGGACGCTTGTAGAAAGTTGCTGGAGACATACGTTGCATTTATATGCAGGCCTCCTCTTAAAGGAGAGGATTGCTGTCCTGTAAGCTAGATGGTCACAATAAAGTGGCACTCCAGTAGGTGAGGCCACTTGGTTTTCATCTGCTCACCAGGCATACATGACTAAGTAAACTACCTCCCCGCCCCCGCCGTCTGTCTCCGTCCACCTGCTGGTGAAGGTGTAAATGAACAAAGCCCAGAGACTGCAATAGAAGAACGAACCCTAATCCCCTAATCGACACATTAGATAACTCTGAATAACTGAGAGCTGTTTGGACACCTACTTTAATTAAACACTGCGTCTGATTCCCTGCAGACTATCCTAGTTTTCATCACATGTCCTTTCGGGGTGCACCTCTTCTACACTTGTAGCTAATGGGCTGCCTCTCTCCCAGTCCAGCTCTCACCCCATTTCTAGCCTGCCTAGTGACCTAAGAGATGCTGTGGACACCTTCCTCTCCCCTTACCCCATGTCTGATCCATATCCAAGGCCTGTGGATTTCATCCAAGTCTCTCTCCAGTCTGCATTTTTCTCCCTGCCTCTACTGCCAGCACTGGGCCCCAGGGCCCTGGGCCACTGTGCCAGCTTCATGACTTGTTTGTACTCCTGCATCTGCACTTCCCTCTCCACGGCACAGCCAGACTCTACAACACGCAAATCTGTACTTGAAACTCTTCTACTTAAAACCCTTTGAAGGCTCCCCATTGCTTTTAGGATAAATTCCCAAAGTTTTGTAAACCTGCAGCCTAGTTCTGCCTACCACTTCTGTGCCATCTGATGCCACCTCCCTCTGCCGTGGTGACTCTTTCTGATCCTTAAACTTGCCATGCTCTGTCTTAGCTCATGTCCTTGTCCTTTTCCCTGTTGTATTCTCCTCACCACCATCAATACCTGCCTTTCCTAGTTAGCTCTGGTGCATCCTTCAGAACCCAGCTCAAACAACCCCCTTCCTCAAGGGACCTTCCCTGACCTGAGACTGGACAGGTTCCCCATTACACACGCCCCTGACATGACCACAGGCTGTGATCACTATACACTTAATTGACAGATACACTCCATGAGGTTGGGAAGAGTCTTTATGCACCTGGCCTTGTACCTGGCATATAGGACCGTCTCGACAAAGGCTTATAGAATGAATGAATGGATGAATGGACTGTGCCGTTCAATGAGTGATGATAGCCCTACCACAGACTGAAGGAAGTCCTCCGTCTGGAGAGATGCAGGCATGGTACTGCTCAGTGTGAGAGGCAGACTAGGTTGCTGTCTGACAGCCAGTGGTTCTCTGATTTAGGGGCTATCCATATAGCCTCTTCTGTCTATGTACATACTCTCCTCCAATCCGGCTCCATCCTGTGCCAGTGCTGTGCACACGCCCACCCACACCCCCAGCCTGTGACCTGGGAGAGCCCTACCACAGCCCCTCTTCCTTGTATCTCCATGCCCTGATTTGTTCTTGAGCTGGGAAACCTGGACCTTCCATTCCCAGGCATTCTTCTGACCAGATGCAACACAGAACTTAAAAGCTGGTCGATCTCCTGGAACTTCCTCCCATTAATTATTGACAATGCAAATGAAGGATTAAATTACAAGCAAGAGAGATTTTGTTCAGAAGCTTGAGTTTTAGGAACCATCCCCAGGGTAATCAGATGGAAGAGGGGAAACTAAGCACACAAGGCCTTCTTTCCATTCTGCCAAGGTTTGGCCAAGGCTGCAGCCTAAGGGATGTGTCAGAAGGAGCAGAGCCAGGACTTGGAGAGGTAATTGTCTACACCAGAACTTCTCAAACTTTAGCAAGCATCAGAATCACCTGGAGGGCTTGTTAAACCCAGATGGCTATGTCCCACCCCCTAGAGTATCCGAATCAGTTGGTCTGGGGTGAGGCCTAAGAATTTGCTTTTCCAACAAGTACCCAGGTGCTGCTACTGTTGCTGGTTTCTGGGGACCATACTTTGAAAGCCCCCAGCCCTGAATTATGCTCTCTCCTCATGTATTCTAACTCAGTGCCTCTCAAACTTTGATGTGTATTCCACTCACCTGAAAATCTTGTTAAGGCATAGATTTTGATGGAGAAGGCTGGAGTGGAGCTTGAGTTCCCACATTATTAACCAGCTCCCAGGTGGTAAGGATGCCCCCGCGGCCAAGTCCCATATGTTGGGAAGCAACGCTAGGTAAGCAACTGTCTTCCGGAGCTCTGCTTCTCTCAATAGATGTCTCTTCCTTCCTTTATCCCTTTTTGGGATATTGGGATATTTTGGAAGGCCTTCGAAGAGTTGGGTGCCAGGGAATATCACTCTAACCTACGTTTCCCCTGGTCTCATTGGCCTGGCTAACAGGAATCCAATGTCTATATGCCAGAAGCAGCTTTTGTCTAAGCTTTGGAAGGGAACTTGGCCTTCCTTCATCCCCCTTTGCTGGAGAGACCCTTCCCCAGGATGCTGATGGGTGTGAAGAAGAAATACACGGGAGAGCACACTGGTAGGATCACGCCGCCAAGGTCAGACAAGTGGATCCTGTCTCCACCAGAAGTCAGTTTCACCAAGGTTGTAAAGGGTGGGGATTCAATGGGGAAGAGCAAAGCTTTCTTGCTTTACCAAAGAACTGCTGTGCGGGGTATATTGTTTAAGAGCAGGAGTTCTGCCTGGGGTTAAGAGATACAGACTCAAAGCTTTAAATGATCAAAGCTTTAAATGAAATAGCATTTGTCAACTGTTTACCATAGTGCTTGGCCCTTAGTGCTTAATGAATGAAACTACTGTCATTTTTTAAATAGGAAGAATCAGAATCGGAATCCATATCAGAGGAAAATTGGCAGCATGAAAGCCCATGGAATAAAAAGCCTATAGGCTTTTCAGCCACTGGGATTTCCTATTCCCTGGCTCATGAGATACGCAGTGTGCATATTTGTTAAGTGAAAGGAAGGAACTACACAAGTCTGGGTAAATTGGTAGGTGGGGGAGAGTTGAGCTCATGGAAATTGTCTAAAAGGAAAGAATTATGGAAAAACCTGAATTCCTAAAAGTGTGGACTTTCATGCCCTGAGTAACCCTGCTCAGTTTATTCATAAAATCGGTCACTACTGCTGCTTTACAGGATTATTGTGAGAAATGTTTGGTTAATTGTAAAGCATAAATCAGGTATTATTTTAATAAAGTGGAGGAACCACCTGACAGGTCATTTGAGTTGTGGCAACTTTAGTGACGAAGCTGAGAGAGAAAGTTTCCAGTCTTTAGATTTTGGTTTGTTGGATTTGCCTTTTCAGCTGGCTCTCGCCTGCTAGAAAAGCCTATGAGGTTCTTAATATTATTTGCTAAATAGGATAGGAGCCTTTTCAGAAGGCCTGAGTACAGGTGGGCAAGCAGGTAAGGCCACCTGAGAAGGGCTCACCTTGGTTGACCAGATTGGGAGCCCGGGAGCTTGGCTGGCAAGGAACAGCACTCAGATCTCCCTCTCCACCCTGTCCCCAGCCTAATGCATCTCATTTATTGTTAATGCTGTTTCCGCCAGCTCATTTGCAAATAGCCTGAATAAAACATCAGAGCAGGGTGGGAGGGGTAGGTCTCTCTGTCTTCTGTGACTGCCTCTGCCACATTCCTTCTCTCCTTCCCTTTCTCGATTCCCTTCTCCCTTCATTACTCTGATTAACAATCTTTATCTAATTGGCTTGCGAAACAGCCAAATAGGACTCCTGGGCTCTTGCAGGGATGGGGATGGGAAAAAAAAACTTGAGCAGGCCCGGCATGTTTTTGGTTTTTGTTTTTTCTGGTTGTAGAATAAAGGTAAACACTGAATTTTCCCATCTCCTCCTTAGAGAGGAGATCTAGGAATAAAGTGGCTGCCTGGCTCATCCCAGGGAACTGCCTCAGGCCACAGGAGGATGGCAGAGGGTTAGCCCAGAGCAAGCCATGCAGCTCTGGACCCGTGGGATGTGAGGCCCCATGGTTGCTACTGCAGGGGATGCAAATCTGGCTGGAGAAGCAAATTTATGCATAATCCTAAAATACGCAGATCAGGAAAAGCACGGCTGAAAAAGCACATAGTGGGCATGACTCAATCCACACACACATTTGCACAGGAAATATAGTTTCTGGTATTTTCTCTAGTTTAACTTAATTACTGACTGTCCTGATTCTTATAGCAACTACTTCCTCGCATTTCTTTATAGCTTTATCACAAAAATTGCATCCCTAAGACATTGTAATTTAGCCTTGCCTATTTTTAAGAGTTAGCTGTGTCTTTTAAATTTTAACCTACAAGTTCCACCTAGACTTCCTCTTATTCTCTTATACATTTTTTTGTTTAAGAACCCGAGCCTTTTAACCTTTCCCACAGTCTGGATTTTGCTGATTGCATATTTAAGGAACAGTTCAAATATGTTCCTCTGAGCTCTGTATTTCCTGCAAATTCGTAGCTAGATCCAAAGGTCTGATTAGACTTAAGTTGGATCCCCTTGGCAAGATTATAGATGGTGTTATGTTTTTCATCGGGAGGCAAATATTGTCCGTTTGTCTCGCTTTTTGTGATGTTAGCAGCAGTCGAAGTTCAATGCCTAGATCCATTAATTCACTGGAGGTTGCAAAATAGTGACGTTCTAGTTCTGTCATTTCTTTTTCATTTATTAGTTGGAATACTTCCATAAAGAGATGTTTCCTCTATGATTTGGTTACCCAATGATACAGTTCACAAAAGAAAGACACAAGGACAAATGCTTGATTCTCTATCTTTATTTACCAGTTTTCAAGGTGACAAATAGGTGCTTTTCATCTTCCCAAAGTGGCCAGTTTTTAAAAACATATCATTAACTCATGGATTTAAACGTATTTGACAGATTTAAACACATTTATACAATTCTTTAGAGACAATCCTTCTTGAAATACAAATGTCCCCTCTTTGGCAGTGGAAGCTTCTTCAATTGGCTCCTGAGTCCTTCGGACGTGACCCTGGTGGTAGTCTTTAATAGCCTCCCTGGTATCTGGAACGACAAGATGTGTCATGCCCATCTCCTGCCCTAGACCTAAAACCAGCCATTTCTTCAAGAAGCCTTGATTTCTTTAAGTGGATATGGTATCATGAGACTTCATTCTGGTTCTGCAGATGCTCGTTGCTGCTTTACTATGAGGTTAGTCATTGTTTTAGTCCTTTCGGTTAGACAGACTTAAGAAGCTGGGACAAGAGGTATGGGAATTTATACACCGCCAGCTCCGTTATAATGCTACTTTTGAAAATGCTGATTTTTCTACAGCCATACCACTCTGAACACGCCAAATCTTGTCTGAAAACATTGACTTGTTCAAGCATAATTGGTATATTAGGGAACAAGTGGAGCATAACACAAGTTTCATGTTTGGCTATGAGTAATTTTATATAGGAGAAATATTAGGTGAATGCAGAAAACTGCATTAAGCCAAACCAAGCCATGTAAGCACACATAAAACAGTGAAAATCAAAGAGAAAGAACAGTCTATATACAAAGGCCTTAAACAGAAATTTCCAGGTCCTTCAGATATGGCACTCTTTATTGCTATCAGTGGCTGGTTTGGTGGTTTCAAACACCACTGCAGTTTCCAGAGTTTCCAGCCAAGGGGCAAAGCTGCAAGTGCAGATGAGAAAACAGCAAAAGAAGTTCCAGCAATGATACAGAAGTTAACTGAAGAAGAAGGCTAGACATTGCATAAAGTGATCGATTTGGATGAAACAGGTTGTCTATTACAAGTGCATACCTCAAAGGGCCTCTGTCTCAAAGGCAAAAAACATAACCAAGATCTAAGCCTACAAAAGATCGGGTAACTCTGGTGTTCAGCACCAATGCCCAACAGAGGACAATGAGCCACACCCATTCACATCGTATGTGACAACTTTCCATCCACCCCTCCACAACAACTGACAAGCTGCAGTCCTTCCAGTGTCCGCTTCCACAAGCAAACTTCAGGTCTTTTTCAAATGAGGTGCCATGATTATCGTATTTACGTATTTCCTAACCATGTGTATTGCTGTGCTACCATTTTTGCTAAATTTCTATGCTTTTTAAAATTTGTCACTGAAGAATTTTTTGAGTGTTGTGCCCTTACCCTCATTTTTACTATAAGCCTGATGATTTTTAATTTTGTGATTTTGCATACGGAGGGTATTTTTTTAGAAACATGTATATTCTAGCAGAACTGAACATATACACCTCATGAATTCATACTGACACCTCCAATTTAATTTCAGAGCTATATGGTTTTTGCTTAATCTAATCTATAGTACATCTGTACTTCCTTTCTTCCTTGCCAAAATCCTAGTTTTCAAAGACATATGAGATAATAGACTATTTAATTACTCATTTGCCATTTTATACACATAATCTCTGAATAACAATACAAATACTCCCACCACCTGTATAATTAGAACTCTCCTAGAGGGGAGCCTTGACTATTCACTTTCAAGAGCTAACAGAGTAAGGTAAAGACTGCTCTAGTCTCTTCAGAACTCATGACACACCCCCTTTGTCCTCACCACTCTTGTATTGGTGTGATGGTTAATTTTATGCGTCAACTTGACTGGGCTAAGAGATGCCAAGATAGTTGGTGAAACATTGTTTTTGACTGTGTCTATAAGGGTGTTTCTGGAAGAGACTAGTATTTTAATCATTCTGAGTCAAGAAGATACATCCTCACCACTGTGGGTGGGCAACATCCAACCCAAATAGAAAAAAGCAAAGGAAGGATGAGTCCTCTCTCTCTCTCTCTCTTCTTAAGCTGAGACATCATCTTCTGCTGCCCTTGGACGTGGGAGCTCCTGGTTCTTGGGCCTTTGGACTCTGGGAGCTACACCAGTGACCTCCCCAGTTCTTGGGCATTTGGCCTTGGACTGGGAGTTACACCATCATCTTCCCTGGGTCTAAAGCTTACAGATGGCATATTGTGGGACTTCTCGACCTTCATAATCATGTGAGCCAATTCCTATAATAAATCCTCTCTTATATCTCTCCCTCCGTCCCTCCCTCCCTCTCTCTTTCTCCCTCCTTTCCCATTCCCCTTCCTCTCTCCACCTCTCTCCTTCAGTTCTGTTTCTCTATCTAATACAATTGTGTAAAATCCCTCCTAGGTTCAACTACTGCTCTCATGGTGCCCTGCTGTTCTTCCCAGTTGTCTATTTTGGGATTGTGTTATCTCAAATCCATGAGATTCCCTCTTCCTCTCTCAGCTTCCTCTGGCCCTTATGCCAATAGCTTGCAGATCTTGAAGCTATTGGTGGTTTGCCCCATCTGCTAGTATTTTGGAGTTTTTGAGGATATTTTGTCAATTAATCTTGTAAATATTGTTCGTGGATTTTAAATCTTTTGCTATCTAGTTGCTCTATTTTTATGTGGGAATTCTGGTGGATTTAAAAAAATATGCTACTGTCATTGCTGTCCTCCCAGAATCCCTCCCCGATAACCATTTTTTCATAGTTTGTCTTTGAATATGAATATTGATTTTTTTTATATTCAGATGTTTTGAATTTTTATTAGTCAGATCTATTTGATCTTCCTCCATTGTTTTCATGTTTACAAAGCCCTTTGGCATACAGATAAAGATCCTCCTACAATTCCTAGTGATGTTAGAAGTGTCATTATATATATATATATGTGTATATATATATATATATCTTATCCATCTCATCCATTTGGAAATTATTTTGTAAAATACTATGGGAGGAATATTTAAGTTAATTCTTTTTTCCTCAAATAGTAAATTTCCCCAACTCCATTTATTGAATTTGTAATTCCTCCTTTATTATAGGTCAATTTTAAATATAAAAATCTATATCTAGATTATCTCTTCTTTATATGTCCATTTTTGCCATTTTGCCACAATACTTATTTATTTCAACATGATAGTATATTTTAATACTAGGGCATGTCCCTCCTCACTATTTTTTTTCAATCTTAGTTGTTTTTACCCATATTATTTCTTAATGAATTCCAGCAGAGGGAAAGTCCAAAGTCATTGGCAGGGTGGGGGTTGGGCGGAGTAGGCCTTTGGTTCCTTAACAATTTTTTAATTGAAAATATAAATATGTCTACTTGTTTGACTTCTTCCAATAGTGTGAACATTCCAGGAGGTGCTGTCATGGTTGTATCTCAGGATGGGCTAGGAGAACTCGTGACAGCTTATTCAAAGCTGGGCAAATAAGTTTGGGGGAAGATTTAAGTCTTGACTTTAGACTTGCCCAGTAAGATGATAGCAGAGCCATTGAGTTCAGGGATACTATCTATAAATCAGGTTTCAACCAGGAAGATATAAAATGTCTTATACAAAGAGACTTAGCCTTTCCAGCTGTGATTCAGGAAAATGCTCAGCATTGACAGGTCCAGTATGTAGAATCAGTTCCATCCACAGGTAACAAAAACATAACATCAAACTTTAGTTCAGAGAAAATGTTTCTTAAAACCAATAACATACATTTTCAAGATAGCTGGTTGGTTATAGGACAGTGATATGAAGCCATGGAATGAACAAAACTAGAGGAATTACTTAGAACACAGATCCATGATCTTGATCTCTCAAAGTTGTTGAAACCGTCCGACTCACACAGTCATAAGTAGGCAGTAGCAATATGACATATTTGCATCCTGGAGTTAATTTTTTTTCTACACAGGGCTGTCAGCCCTGACCTTGTGAGGTAAGGCTGACAGTTTATGAATACCTTCTCTTGTCTTCCTGAGACAAAAACAAAATGAATATGTCCAATAAATGGAATATAAATACTCCCATCTTGTAAATAAACTTGGAAAAATATTCTGGAATATCTCATAAAGCATCAGCCTAGAGCCTCAGGTGAGATTCAATAGATTTTATTTTATGTGCAGCCTGTTGTTTAAAGGGATACAAGGAGTCAAATAGTAAAACTCAGCCTTCAGGGAGACGCAGAGATACTAAACAGGAACAGGCAGCTCATGTCTGTCGGCAGTGAATCCTCCAGTGGCCCTGGCCCATTAATCTTTTTTGTATCTTCTGTTTTCAGCAGTCAGAACCTTCAATGCACCTGCAAGAAAACATATTCACTGGTTCCATTAACTCATTCAAATTCAGAGCTTCGAGAACCTTAAGGATGACCACTTCCATCCCCCTCATTTTCTAGGCCTAGACAGGAGGCCCACAGTCCTGGAGGGGTAAAGGGACTTACCCAGGAAACTTGTCACAGAAAAGCCAGAATCTGCCATGTCATTGCTGTAAAATGGCAGCTGAACTCACAGATTTCACATTCTTCTCATTCTGCAGATGGACCAAATGAAGCCAGCAATGGGGAGACCATGTGGTTGAATAACCAAGAGAGGTTCTGGGAATCCTACTGGTAAGAAAAGCATCAGGCTGGAAGGATCAGAGCTTATACGTGGTTGCTTTTGTGTAAACTGCCCATAATGCTCTCTGAGGGTGCAGTCCTCTAAGCAGCCACAAACAGAACAAGTAATCTGTGCATTTTAATTACCTAAAGAAAACAATAAACGGTTTTAAGTTAGGAGAGCTGTCATAAGACCATAACTAAAGTCAATACATTGCTTAGTACATAAATTAATTAGTATTTAAATAATAGAAATGACTATCAATTATAAAACATTACCACAAATCACTTGCTGCACAAACAGCTTCTTTTGCTATTATTAATAATTCTAGCTACTGATTTGCTGCAAAATGTAAGGCACAATTTTCCTTTGGATGAACAGCAGAGCCAGGGTCACAGTGCAAAAGCCAAGTGCCCACTCGCTTGGGGGAAGGTCACCTGGTGCCCTTCCCCCTTCTCCTGGCCCTTCAAAGACAGCTTCTCAGCCTCGGTTCTCTACTGTCAGAGAAACCTAAGACAATCAACCGTTTAGTGTTTTCCCATTATGGATAAAACTGACTTTGGTATTAAAATCAAATATCCAGGAAAACACCTGAGGCAACGTTTTCTGTTTCTGAGCATGGCTTGCTCCCATGAAACCACTCCACCTTGTATGATCAGCTCGGCAATGCTGGGAGGCATATCTTGTGGGGTGGTAGATGACAGGGAGTAATGTGATACATTAGGAGGCCTGAGCCTGTGCTTTAGAAGAGCAGGGTTCAAGCTCCTATTCTTTAATAATTTCAATGTGGAATTTGGGACAAGTTATTTAACCAATTTGAGATTTCATTCTCCCTCTTATAAAAGGTAGAATGTGCTCCTGGCCATTTATTTCACAGGGAAATGAGTGGGGATTACTGCTGGTGTTTAAACCCTAAGTAGGACAGATGATAGATGAGGAAAGACTTTGCTCTCCTTTTCTCATTTAAAATAAGTTATCCGTTAACTCTCGGGCTGATTATGATTGGGTCAAGCATCTATCCTGTGTGGACAGGGCCCCAGAAACAAAGGCCCAGGCTTTGGGTGTGCTTCACCTTCCTGTCCCCTCCAAAAGACACACAAAGTCAGCTGCTGCCAAATTAGCAAAGTTGGCATTTACTGAGCGCTTCTGGTGGCCAGCACCGTCCTTAGCCTTGGCATGGATTTCTTGATCAGTTCTCTCACTGAACCAGCTCTGTGAGGTCGGCCATGTATACCCTGTTTCTACAAATAAAGACACTGAAACAGCAAAAGGTTAAGGTCACAGACCTAGCAAATGACGGAGCCAGGATATCAACCCAGGAGGACTCTTAACCACCCTGCTAAACTGTCAAACAAACAGTCGTCATTCTTAGGGCGGGCTTCTGCCCTGAGCCCCTTTCCTGTCTGAGTAACCTGGCTTTAACAACTAGGAAGGCAATTGTCTTACATCAAAGGTGCCTTCCAAGCAGAAGCCAGCTCAGACTCCCCTTCCTCCAAGAAGCCCTCCAAGATGCTCCCACAGCACCCTGGGCTCACCCTGTCCTGGCTCTCAGCTCAATCACTTCTTAAGACTACAAGCTTCTGGAGGACAGGAACGATTCATTGCTCATCCCTAGTCCCTTACTTAGACTCTGCCACTAGCAGGTAATGTTTGTACAACAAGTCCTCTCTCTTTCTCTCTCTCTCATACACAAACACACACACACTTTCTCTCTCTCTCTCTCTCTGACTGATGACCTTTGGGCCCCAAAAGTCCCTGAATGCATCTCCAGAACTCCTGGGCTTGTAATCTCTTCTATCTGGCCAAGGCTCTTTCTACACCTGTCCTCAAAGATGGCTACAGGGAGCAGGGACAGGAGGGAATGGCTGCCCCACTCTAATTCTCGTGGGTTTGTCTCTGCCATGATGTGGGGTTTCCAGTGCCTCTTTACCCATCACTCTCTGCACCTTTCTTCCCCAGAATACTTGCAATCTTTCCCAGACCCTTCCTCCATGGGGCTGGGTACAGTCGGCAGCAGACAGAGTCCAGGAGAGTGAGAGGACCCTGGTCTCCGCTCAGCTGACTGCCGCCTGCCGCCTGTGAGCTACCCACCCCCAACGAACACCACCACCCTCTTAAAAGGTGACTGCAATAAAACAGGGAATAAAAAGCAGAAAGCCCATATTCTTTGGCTGATCAATCTTTGTAATAAATGCTACAAGGTGGAACAGAAATAAATTTATGAACTATCTGAGCAGCAATTTCTTGATTTCAAAATAATCCAATCGTGGGGAAATGTCAGTTCCAATTGAAGAGGAAAACAAACTTCAAGTGTCTGTTGTTTCCCCAACCTGAGCAGTCACCGAGGTAATAAATGTGGTAATTGTTTGAGAGCTCCAGAAAGTCCTGTGCTGGGCTCAGTGGCCACGTGTGTTTACGTGAGCCTGTGCAAACCCTTCACTCCTCAACAGCTCGTGTTCTCACCATTCCCAGCATCCCCCCTGCCCACCAGGGAAAGGGATTGGTATTTGAGCCGCAGCTGGTCTGCAGAATTCAGACTCCAGAACACAAGGGGAAAGAGCCCAGCATGGACCCCGATGGCAGAAGCCAGGCTGATAGATCAGAGCCACCAGGGCATTCAGCAGGTTCACAGGATCAATGGAAAGTGAGTCAGAGACGGTGCCCAGCCCAGGCACCTGACAGGCCCCTCATGGACTCGCCAGGGCCCAAGGCCTCTGGGTAGTGCGACCTGGCTGATGAACATGGTGACCTGCTGCAGGAAAGGGAAGCCGCGCTGCAAGGTGTGGCTCACCCAGAGGGACCAGGGCAGGACGGGGACTCAAAGTTCCCCTGGATCTTGCTTTTATTTGCTTTCTGGACATCTCAGTAAATCACTATCTGATCTTGTGCCTAGTGCTTTATGGGCTCATCTGCTCTGGGGATTGTCCGAAATTTTTTGGGCAAAGATCTGTTTCTTTTTTCCTTTCTTTGTTTTTAAATTAAGTAAATTCTTTGTGGTTCCTTATAAATTCTTTGCCTCTTTCCTCCCCAGCTTCCCACAGAACTGACCACGCCTTCTCTTTTAGAGCCTTTCTGTGCAACCAGGATGCCACTCTCCCTGGGCTTCTCTCCTTCCCTTGGCAACTCTCTGTGGTCCCCTTTGAGGACTGTTTTTTTTTGTTCTTGAATACCGGCCTCTTCAGAGTACTATCCTCCACATTCTCCTAGCTCTATACACATCCTCCAAACACCCTCCCTGCTCCACAGTAGGACTAGGTAACCCTCCTATGCTTAGGAGCATTCTCCTGTTCCTTGTTCTTGCCCCCGTAATAGCACTTACCCATCCATATTGTAATTACCCAAGGGGAGGGACAATGTCTTCATCCTAGTGCTTAGCCACTATGCCAGGGTCATGGTAGGCACTCAATAACTTTTAGTGGTTAGATAAAGGGTACCACATGGGAATTTGCCCATGAATACAAAATTTAATGCCTTCATCTTTCTTTTTTACATAGAATTAGATAAACTTCAGGTATAAATCAAAAGTGGTCTAGTCCAGTTGATGAGAAAAACATCTCAGATTTCAACATAAAGTTTTCCTTATTCTGAATAGAGATCTACCTATTAATATTAATGCATTAGCACATTTAAAAGTGTTATAAATAACAGCTCATTTCATGTGGCAGACGTTATTAGTTGCTGACTCAATAGTCATTCCCTATTTCTTCTAACAGAGCCCCACTTGTGCCTAGGGTGCAGTGTGCCCACCCCTAGGGGAAGACTCCAAATGGGTCCAGGCCAAGCATGGGATCCCATTCCTCATGCCAGGCTGGGCCTGTGACCAGACTGGCCAATGAGATCTGAGGTGACATCCACTGACTACTCCAAAGGAAATGTTCTTCTCTGATAAAAGAATGAGCGACAGGAGGAGAAAGGGTCCTCCTCCCTATTGCCTTTTTGGTGCTTAGGAAGATGTTTTGTGAGGACGTGATTCTGGTGAATGTGGCAGCCATCTTACCACCATGAGGGCAGACAGTACTGACCTACTGGGAAAGGCTGCTGTGCCCAAGCTGCTGTCCCCATGCTGGAACCACCCACCTCTAAGCTTTCTGTAAAAGGAAATAATTAAATGCCTTTATTGCTTAAGCCACTATTATATGGTTATTCATTATTTGTAGCTGAAATAATTTCTGGCACAAATGACTTTGAAATTTACCTTTGAATACCCCAAATTTGTTATTAGTAAATATCAGAAACTTTAGTCTGTTATTTAGCATAGTTTTCTTAGGGCCTGGAATATTTCTACAGCTGGCTTATTGACGTAGCAGCTGATACGCTGGAGAGCGGGACACTTTGGCATGAGGATTCTGCTGCCCCTTTTTTGTTAGCCAGTGCTCCAACCCTTGCTTCTTTCTCAATATATTCCTTGCCTCCTCAAAGGAGCTGGCAGGAGTGGAACTAAGACCTCTTTACCTGTTTTTTGGGACTTGTCCTGGGAATAATTTACCAATGTGGTAGGAAGAACAGTGAATGGCCCCTCAAAGATGCCCATGTCTAATCTCCAGAACCTATGAATATTTTACTTTACACAGCAAAAGGGACTTATGGATGTGATTAATTTAAGGACCTGACATGGGGAGACTATCTCGGAATATCTGGATGGGCCCCATATAATCACAAAGGTCCTTAAAAGTGGAAGGGGAAACAGAAGAGTGTGAGAGGGAGATGTGACTACAGAAGGTGATCAGAGATGCAATGTGGTTGGCTTTGAAGGTGGGGGAAGCGGCATGGCCCCAGGACTGCAGGCAGCCTCTAGAAGCCAGAACGGCAAGGGAGGAATTTTCCCCTACAGCCTTCAGAAAGGGACACAGCTCTGCCAACACCTCAATTGTAGCCCAGTGAGGCCCATTTCGAACTTCTGGCCTCTAAAACTATAAGATACCAGGTTTGTGTTGTTTAAGCTGCTAAATTTGTGGTAGTTTGTTATAATAGTGGAGGAAACTAAAATAATGAGCAGACCTAACTGCAAAACTGAGCACTGCTGGGCAAGTACCAGGGTGCTGCCTGCGGGAACAGCCATAAAACAAACTGGAGCCAAAGCTTGAGGGTCCGGGCTCAATACTGGAATAGACTTTGAAAAGTGTCAATGAACAGGTAGTTTTCATCAAGGGGCAAGAAAATCCCCACGATAGGAAAGACTCAGCACAAGCCCAGGCTGGCTTAGAGTTCTAAAGTTTTCTTTTAACACTCTGGAAACCAGGACATCCTGCTCTGCTGACTTTCTTCCCATTCCTCCTCCCATCTCTTTTCCACTTGCTAATGCTGGTGGGAGCGTGTCTCTCCTACATCCTGTGAGCAGTGCTGTGTGTGGTTAGGAAGAACCTGAGTCTAGGCTGCGGGGTGGACAGTGTGCTCTGATTCTGGCCCACTGGAAAGATGTCAGCTTTTTCTTTTATCAGCAGCAGCAAATGACGGGGCACCCATTCAACAAATGTGAATTAAGTGCCAGCTCACTGAACGGTGCTAGATGCTGGGGATATGGTGTTGAACAAAATAGATGTGGTTCCTGTCTTCTCCCCTAAATTCTTGTAGGGAAGCAGATGTTAAACCAAAAGACAACAATTAAACATACAGCAACACTTACAATAAGTGTGACAGAGGAGAATAGGGTACTAAGAATAAGAGGTGACTAATAAAGGTTCGAAGGTGAAGGGAGGTATTTCTTAGGAAATGATATATAAATTAAGAATTGAAAGGTAGGTAGGAATTTACCAGAGAAGAGCTAGGGGAAGAAGATCTAGGCCCCAAAACAGCATGTGCAAAGGCCCTGAGAAAGGAAGGGAAGGGCAGTTTGCTGTGACAGTTCTGTAGTTTAGAACAGCAGTCTCCAACCTTTTTGGCACCAGGGACCATTTTCATGGAAGATAATTTTTCCATGAACCAAGGTGGGGGCACGGTTTTGGGATGATTCAGTAACATTTCATTTATTGTGTACTTTGTTTCTATCATTATTACATTGTACTATATAATGAAATAATTATACAACTCACCATAGGTTGGGGATCCCTGGTTTAGAAGGGATGAGGAGGGCATGAGAGGGTCTGGTGCATTTTAAGAGGCTTAGGTGGTTTCAGGCAAAGGTTCTGATTTTCATCTGCCAAGCTTTCTATGGCATTAACTATGGCTGCCCATTTATTGAAGAAAAAACCAGTCTAGAATAAGGCTCAGGCCACCAAGCTCCATGGTGCCCTGCAGCCTGTCCTACCTCTAGAGGGTGAGCAGTGGGGCAGGGGTGAGGGGAGCCAGTATCACCTGTATCATATCCTGGCCCAGTTTTTTTGCTGTAATCTCTGGAGATTTCTGAAATTAAGATCATTACCTATATGGGGAGCCTGCGATGCAAATCCAATGAGAGACAGCAGCAGGCCAAGGAAGGCCAGAGACCCGGCAATTTAATGAAATGAACAGCCCTGTTACGGGTAGAGGATGGTGCCACATCATATGGAACAGCAACAGAGGAAAAGTCAGGATTTGTGCTGTGCGCTACAAAGGCAAATGCAATTTAAATATATATCTATGTATCCATTATCCACCTACCTATCTATTCTATCTATTAGTATCTATCTATCTATGCATCTTTCTATGTGGAAGGGGAGAGAAAAATAAGATTTGGATACCTTGGAAAGGCAAACTGCTCTTCTTACGTGGCCCAGTTAATCAAGTTTTCTCTGGTTCTCAGTCGTTAAAGGGTCACAAGATGAGCCTCCAAAGCCACTATGGTGCCATGTCCTTTAGAATGACAGAGCAACATGTATACGGCCAAACTGAGGTGAAATGGTAAGAAAGATGGATAACGCAAAACAAAAAGAATTTGTCCTTTTATGTGTACTAAAATATAAATGTGTATATATACTTAAAAACTTTAATACTCACACAAATACGTAAAGTTAATTTATTCATGTAAAAACCATTCCTTGAAAACCTGACATGTGCCAAGAATTATTCTATGGATAGACCTGATTTTTCTCAACGTTGGATGTTTGAAAAACATAGGTGGTTTCTGAATTTCACTTGACTCCAAATTTTGTGATACTTCTGGAAAGTACTCGTCCATATAATTGGCAGACCATCATCCTCAGAATCAATTTTAATGGATTTTTCAATCCGGGAGCTCAGTGAGATCAAATGCTAGTAGATCTTGTTTAGGTGTTGCCCCATTATGCTGTGAGGTTACAGGATCTTGGTTTTCTGAAATTTCATTCATCCAAGAAATAGCAATAAGTGCAAGGATGATACTAATAAGAGCTGGGATACAGCTCTTGTAAAGATGACAATCAAGGCTGTAGCTCTCAGTGAGCCGACAATTGGCTCGGAATTCAGCAATCAATTCTCAACTTTAAACAATTTCAAGAAAATCTTGGAGGCTCAGAACAGAGGAACATTTGCTTGAAAACCACTAACTCAGGGTAAATCAATTAAGCTTGCATTTTCTCAGTTCATCCTGTTTCGACAGTAGCTTTCGTTGGTTTATTTTCATGAAAATTCAGCCCCTATTTTTATTGTCAATAAGTTAATAGGCTTTATTTTTATATTTTGTTATCCTGAGACATAATTCTTTATGTTCATGGATCAATATTAGGGGAAATTTCTTTGCCAAGTATTGATCCATGTAGTCATAATAAAAGGGAAAAATTTCAAATGTTTTAAGAGCCAAGAAGAACGATTAGAGATTCAAGTGGTCCTATAACTGTGTTGTCCAAATGTCCCACTATATTTATTAGCCATTTTCAGCTCTTTCATGATTGAAAATGAACTTTTTGGTAACTGGGGCCAGAAATTAATGAATCTAGCTGAATTTTAGAGCTAGAAGTCATCTTAGATACTACATAATCCAATTCATGCACTTAGGAAACGCAGGCCAGGCTGTTGACAGCTCCTGCCCATTCAAAGCCTTCTAGGTCATTGCCATTGATTTCATAAATTACAAACAAGATTCTTGCTTAACCACTTGCATGAAGCTTCCTAACCGTCTAAAATGGCTTTTTAAGGAAGACCGAGGTTGAAAGAAGTTAATTTGCTTTAGACAATGCAGTTGTTGCAGAATTAAGACTAGAACACAAGTCTCCATAACACTCAATCCTGGATTACTTCCATGTAACCAAAAAGCATTTGTAAAGTGGAGATAATAATACCTCCCCCATTGGGTAGTTATAAGGATTAAACAGGAAAGATCTGTGGGAAATCATTATGTTTACCTAGAATTTGTTTTTTCAACAGATAGCTTTCCTAATCAAAAGGTGGGTTTCTCAGAGCACCAGAGGGCAGGTTTGCAGCTAGACCTCAGGAAAGGACTGTGATCAGATGCTGGAGCTTATCAGGGCTCTCTCCATCTGTCCTCTCTGGCCCTTGCTGCACATCCATTTGATACTTCTATCAAATTTCCTTTGCTTCTCTGATCTATAGATCATGGTCAACTGATTTGTGTGTGGGGGGCCTACTCTCTCTCATTCCTCATTGGACATTCTCAGGGAAGGGACTTTACTGCCCACAGGTCAAGCACAGACCAAGTAACTGGGTGTGTTGTGTTGGGGGCAGGCGTCGTAGGGATGCAGTAGGGTGACCATAAGTTTGGTAAGTGTCAATGAATAGGTAGTTCTCTTTAAGGGACAAGAAAATCCCCATAATAGGAAAGACTCAGCACAAGCCCAAGCTGGCTTAGAGTTCTAAAGGTTTTCTTTAACACTCTGGAAACCAGGACATCCTACTCTGCTGACTTTTCTTCCCATTCCTCTTCCCATCTCTTTTTCCTCTTGTTAATGCCAGTGGGAGTGCCCAGCATGTCTCTCTTGCATCCTGTGAGCAGTTCTGTGTGTGATTAGGAAGAACCTGAGTCTAGGTTGCAGGGTGGAGAGAGTGCTCTCAGTCTAGCCCTCTGGAAAGATGTCAGCTTTTTCTTTTATCAGCAGCAGCAATTGATAGGGCATCCATTCAACAAATATGAATTAAGTGCCAGCTCCCTGCATGGCGCTAGATGATGGGGATACAGTATTGAACAAAATAGATATGGTCCCTGTCTTCTCCCCTAAATTCTTGTAGGGAAGCAGACGTTAAACCAAAAGACAACGATTAAACATATAGCAACACTTATGAGAAGTGTGATGAAGGAGGAAAATAAGAGAATAACAGAGAGGACTAATTTAGATTGGAGGACCAAGGGAGATATTAGGAAATGATATGTAAACCGAGGCCTGAAAGATAAGCAGAAATTAATCAGGGATGGAGCTGGGGAAAGAGAGATCCAGGCCCAGGTAACAGCATGTGCAAAGGCGCTGAGGCAGGAAAGGGAGAGGGTTTGGGCTCCTATCATATAGGTTGTGATTACTAGAGGTGGGGAAGAATAGTACTCAGAAAAAGAGGACTGGACAAATAACCCAGGAGGTGTTCTTTATTAATGTAAGTTATTGTACACATGCATTTTATTATAGACTTAGAGAATCCAAATTATTATAGGTTTAGAGAACCTAGGCTCACATAGGCAGATTGTTATACAATTAACAACCTGACATTGGGACTTCTTGGAAACTACTGATGCAATAAATGCTACGTAAGAAGAGAGGGACAGTCTGTGGACTGTGGGCTTCTGTCAGGGTCTCTGTTGTGGTGAAAGAAGGTGACAGGACCCCACAGATCGCAGAATCCAGCTTTGGACTTGTCATTAGCTGTATGGGGCAGGGGAGCATGATTGCCAATTGGCTTATCAGTTGAGTCAGCAACAGTTTGGATTCTTGGTGTCTCCCCCCTTCTCCCTTCATGAATATGGAGCAATTTATTTCTAAATAAAAACTATTCAGAGCATGAACATTTGTAAACTTCTATTACTTGGCTGAGTTGAAAAGAATGTTATTGGGGTCAAGGGTAGTAAAATGAAGTGATCCAGTTCCTTTGTCTCAGCTCCTCACTCATTCAGCTTAACCTTGGAGTTCTCGTGTAGGTTTCAAGAATTGAGGAAGTTGCTGATGGAATGACCCCAGAGGTTGGCCATCTACAGCCCGTGGGTCAAATCTGGCCTGCCACCTATATTGCAAAGCTTCATTGGAACATAGTCATGCCTGTTGCTTTACCTGTTGTCTGTTGATGCTTCCTCACTTAACTAAATTGCCCACAAAGCCTAAAATATATACTTTCTGGCTCTTTACAGGAGAAGCTTTCCAATTCCTGAACTATACCACAGATTATCCATAAACTGTCATGTGAATGATAACTTCACCCTTAAAAGGCAGGAACAAAATCCAAGCAAAAATGTAGGGCTAGTGAAGTTTTCAGAGGTTTCAGACAAGAAAGAAAGAAAAAGAAAAGAAAGGTACTGTATAGTCTGGTCTAATTCTGTTGTTTTATAAATAAGAACACTGAAACTCAGATAACCTGACCTCCCAAGGGCATATGGCTGGTTACCTACGTCTCGGTGTAATGAGTACCCTCCCAACTCAGCAGGGCCTACTACATCAAATTGCTACAGTCTCTGATCTTTCATTTTAGGTGCCCTTAAAGAATTATGTATTTTCCTTCCTTGGGAGGTACAGGAGTTAATGGCACACACATTTACCTTTTAGATGGTCAGAGAGTTGCCTGGATCACTAAAACACAGTTCCCTGTCACTCTTTGCAGCAGGAAGAGGAGGAGGGCGTGCATCCAGGGACGTTCCTGGGACCAGGGTGGCAGTGTGTGGGCCGAGCAGGTGTGAGCCATCACACTTTTGCTCTACTGTTCCTTGGCTCCTCACGCGTGCCTACAAACACTGATCAGGCTTTCCAAACAGGGGTGATGGGTCTGAATAAATGATTTCAAGTACCCTGAACGCCAGCCATCTGAATGCAGTCGAGTCAAGTAACAGTGGAGCTTGCATTCGGCACATGCCACTCGTCCCTCCTTATCTGCCGCTGTCAGCAGCGTGTCAGCAGCTGGGAGTCCTTAATCCGCATTCTTCAGTCTCTCCCACCTCCTCTTGGTGCTGGGAAGGATTAGACAACTTTCAAACAGGCCTGGCCAACTTGCATGAGGCTAGGGCACTGGGCAGAGCGCCTGCGTGTGGCTCATTAGACCCTCTGCTGTCTGAAGATGGGGTCAGGGAATGGACAAATTCCCACCTGGGCCATCTGATCAGAAGGCTATGAGCCCAGTGTTAGGTTATGTAACTCACAGCCATTGCCATGGTCCCCCTGCCACTTCTCTTGTTCCCCTCCACCAGGGAGACCATGGCTCTGAATATTTGTCCTGGCCCCTAAATAGCCACAGCCCAGATGTTCACTTGGGCCTGTTTGGAGAGTATGTGAGGCTGAGCAGCTGTCCTGGCCTATCCCAGGTCATTTACCTAAAAAGACCACGGCACGTGCTGACTCTTTTACCTCAGGGTGAGTCTGCTGCTCATTTGTTTTTAGGGCTGCTCCTTTAATTTCCACCACCCCTGCCCCCACCCCATCCACTTCTGAGATTGAAGCAGACCTTTGTTGGAAAGGTTCTCGACACCATTGGCACCCTTGTTTCCCACCAGACCTTGACGCGTGCACCAAAGAGGACTTCTAAAAACATTGGGCCTTGTGAGTCTAATAGACTAAAATCATGCCTTCCCTAGGCCTCGTGTTCCATCATCCTCAACAAAGATGTGATTGGAGCATTTGGTGCAATATTCAGCTTCTCCAAACAGCAAATCCAATTAGCAGAGATCTAGACAGAGCACATGACCCCCCCCCACACACTCTCTTATTCTCCCAGGTGACTCTCAAACTGCCAACGCCTCCTTCCCCGACCTTGCTCTAGAGAGATGACCTTGTTTCTAATTTGTTGGGAAAATTGAAGCAATCAGAGATTTCCCACAAACCCTCACTACCGTATCTACCTCCCACCAGCACCCGCACCACATACTCTGCCTTTGTGTACATTAGCTTAGATGAACATCCATTTTCTTTTGTCTTTTCAAGGACACCCTTCCAGCAATTTATCTTTCTCTCTCCTGCATCATCAATTTTCTCTCTCTAGTAAGTCATTCCCATGAGTATACTAGTGTACAGTTATTTCTCCCATCTAAAAAAGTAAAAAAACAAAAAAGCCTTTTTCTTAACTCCACTTTCCCCCACCAACTCCTGTCCCATTTCTTTGCTCCCTCGGCAACAAAACTCCTTGGAAGAGATGTAGGGACTAGCTGTCTTCAGTTCCTCTCCTCCTATCTCCCCTAACTCTTCCAACATCAACCTCTTCTTGTCAAAATCAGTGACGTCCATTTGGTTAAATCCAAAGATAATCCATAGTCCTCACCTTCCTTGACCTATCAGCATCATGTGACATGTTTTAGCCCTTCTTCCTCCCTAACAAACTCTCTTCACTAGGCTCCCAGGACTCCATGCTGTCCTGGTTTTCCTGCTGTATTAATGGACACTTCTTCCCAGTCTCTTCTGATTCATTCTCTTCTCCTCAACCCTTCAGTGCTGGCGTGCCCTGGGGGTCAGTCTTTGGATCTCTTCCCTTCTCTCTGATTTCATTTCCTTGATGATCTCATCGTGTCTGTTGGCCTTCGATACCATCTATATATGTCCAATGCAGATCTTACCCCAAAACTCTACACTACTGTATGCAACTGCCTATTCGTCATCTCCATTTGGATGTCTGTCTTAGTCTGTTCCTGCTGCTATAACAAAATTCCTTAAACTGTGTAATTTATAAATAACAGGAACTTAATTTCTCATATTTTCTAGAGGCTAGGAATTCCAAAATCAAGGCATCAGTAGATTTGATGTCTGGAGAGGGCTCACTGTCTGCTTCATAGATGGTGCCTCTTGCTGCATCTTCACATGGCAGAAGTGAGGGGAGGGCAGTTCCCTGACATGGCTTCTTTTATAAGTGCACTAATGCCATTCATGAGAGAACAGCCTTTGTGACTTCATTACTTCTAAAAGGCTCTACCTCTTAACACTATCACATTGGGTATTAGTTTCTAACATAATATCTGAACGTTGTATCTCACCAAAATTACAAATCTCACTTGGTCACTTCAGGGTTATTTCCTTCCCCCACTTTCCCTGGCGTGAGCTCTATGCACAGTGGGCTAACACAGTGTCGTGGCATCAGGAGTCTGACCATGGAGATGCCCGCCAAGCTGTCATTTTCTGAAACGCCCACATTCCCTTTTGGTCCTCAGCAATTCTGATTCATACTAGATCCATCGAGGGCATTTTCTTGTCCCAGTTAAAAGACCAGATCCAATATCACACCTGTGCTACTCTGAGGCACAAGAGAGGAAAGCAGGCTGTTCAGCTTCGCTGCCTGAGCAATCAGGTGATCTGAAAGTATTTATCAAGCACCACTGTGTCCTTGGCACTGGGAATGGCAGTGCACGAGTCTGAGAGTCCCTGCTATCAAGAGATGACATTCTAGAGAAGGGAGCCAGGTTATAGACACAAAACCAAGCCAATGTAAAGACCCAGAGGTGTGGAGCACTGTGACGAGAGCCAGAAGTGGGGTAAGTATTCCTAAAGCATGACATCGGAGCTGGAACAGAATGCCAAGAGGGAAGCAGCCAGGCAAAAATCTGGAGGAATGGATTTCCAAGGGGGAAGAAATGCAAGTGCAAAGGCTCTGAAACAGGAATGAGTTTGGCCTTTTCGAGGGACTGGGAGATGACTGCATAGCTTGAGTGTAGAGAAAGAGAGTGGAGGGAGCTGTGGCCACAGCCAGATCAGGCAGGTCCTCGTAGGCTATAGGAAGTGTATATTCTTTCCTTATTCCAAGTGTAAAGAGACCGAATGAAGCCATCCCTGCAGCATCTCTGCATCTCTCCTGCTAGGGTCTGTGGGAAATTGTGGGGATTGTCTCCTTCCTTGGAAACCAAAGGGAAACCTGGAACAGGAGCTCTACTCCCAGTTCCCAAATTTCCTGGTATTTATGTAGCCCCACGCTTGGCTTAGTTGGGAGTAGGACAGGACACAGGGTCCCCTCTTAGGGACACCTATCACACTCAGCTACTCTTGTCAGGAAAAGTTGTGAAAGACTTCAGAAATAGGCAAAATTGATTAGTGAGTATCCTACACAGAGCACTCTTCTGGGTTACCTTTTATTATCAGCTATTGTACAACTCTGTCAGGATGTGGAATTCTGGTACTAATGCAAGCGATTCCTTCACATAGCAATGCAAACTGTGTCCAACAGAAGGAAGCTGATTATTTCTCTGTAGATATTGACCAATTTTGTATCTATCTGTATTTATTTCAGCATTCTATTTTTTAATAAATTTTTTTCTTTCTCCCCTCCACCCGGAAGCATACATTCAAGTTGCCCTGAATATACACCCCTATTTCAGCATTCTTGATGGTCTATATATGAATCCTCTTTTGAACTAGTTATAACATCTTACTGAGCAGGGTGCGGTGGCTCATATCTGTAATCCTAGTACTTTGGAAGGCCAAGGAGGGAGGGTCACTTGAGGCCAGGAGTTTGAGACCAGTCTGAGCAAAAGTAAGACCCCATCTTTACAAAAAATAGAAAAATTAACCAGGCGTGGTGGTGCATGCCTGTAGTGCCAGCTACTCAGGAGGCTGAGGCAAGAGGATCACTTGAGCCCAGGAGTTTGAGGTTGCAGTGAGCTGTGATGGCACTGCAGCACTCTAGCCTGGGTGACAGAGCAAGAGTCTGTCTCAAAACAAACAAAATATCACTGGTTTCCTCATTAATATTGACATATGCTTATTTTATATTTGTATAAAAGTCAAGATTTTCCCTTTTATAAAATAACTATTCTTTGGAAACCTTAATCTCCTCTCTATTCTTTCTCCCCTGGCCTATTTTTCTTAGTCTCTTATTCTGAACAATCACAAGACCCAGAGCTAAGTCTAAAGCAGGTGGCATTCTCCTGTGTGTATGGAGGGAACAACTGGAGCTTGGAGAAGTGAAGACACACTAGGTTTTCTGACTCCTACTCTAAGGCTCCACAGTAGGCAGGAGGGGAGTACCGAGGGTGCTTTGGGAAACGCATTGACGTATTCTTGGGAATGGGAAGGAGTCTATTCCCAGGGATGTAAATGCCCCCCAGTGTACAATATAACTCCCCGCAAAATAAAGACTCTCCTGCTCCCCGAAGGAGCAGCCCAGGGAGAAACGCTGTATATGGACAACACTGATGTACAGAATGTTGCTCTTGGGTATGGGGGCCTTAATGACTGACTGGGTGCCAAGAATCCTGCTGGGACTCAGACAAACATTTTATTCATTTACCAAATCATTAAACCAGAGCTAGTTTTATGGTTAGAGTCCAGCCCTTCCCCAACATGCAAAAAAAAAATGTTTATGGCCTTCGATAAAGACTTCTGTTGAGAACTGAGGTGGGTATATATTGTTTTAAACTCTAGCATCCTCCACTAAGATTTATATTCCTGTTTTGCTTAAGAGTCACATTTTAATGTGGCAATAAAAACAAGTGAGATTTGTCTCATTGGAAGGCATCCTATTTAGTTAATTATCAGGCCCCATGCTGTAAATAACTGATTGGGTTCCTTGTACCCAGAGAAGGCTGCTGTTTCTCTCTCTCTTCACATAAGTCACATGAGCCTGAGAGCCACACTGAAGAGAGAAGAGCTAGGACTAGAGGTAGTGGAGAGGGAAGGGTAGGAAAGCAGTGAGTGACTCCCCCACACTGTGCAACACCCCCCCAAAAAAAACCCTGCAATATATGCACCAGTTCAGGAGGCAGTGTGGTGAATGGACAGTGTCCAGAGTCTGGAGTCAGACCTTGAATCCCAGCTCTGCCATTTTCCAGCTCTGTGACCTTGAGTTATTTAACATCTCAGAATTTCCAGGTCCCCATATAGATTATAATGATGCTATATCAACCTCCTGGCTTTGTTCTGAAAATTAAATTAGGTAATGGGTTTAAAGAAGCTGGCACCAAAAAAAAAAAACAAAAAAACAGGCAGTAAGAGTTGGATCTTTCCCCAGTAGAGCTGACAACCTTGAGGAACACCCAGCACAATGTGCAATGTCTGACTCTTGCAAGAGGTCACCAGAACCACAGGGAAGTAGCCAGGCACCGGCGGGGGCTGGGGGTTCAGGCAAGAGTCTGAGCAGCAAGGAGCGAGGACAGGTATGGCAGGGCCAAATGTGGCCAGAGGCAGCACAGAGAAAGGGTAATGGATGCACACACAGGTGAAGAACAGGAGTGGCCTTGGTATTAACCCAGTTAGCTCCTGGGGCATTTCTGAACTAAGACCAGGAAGGCTGGAGACTGTAGGTAGAAGACAAAGGGCTGTTTCACTTGATAAGGAAAGTGGGTAGGTGCGGTGGAGTGCTTCTGGGCAGAGGCAAACCAATTAAGCCCCTCTGCAGAGCCCTTCAGCACACAGTACAGTCTGCCCTTAAAGAGAGCTTGTTCTCCCAGCCTTCTCCACCACGTGCACATGAGTAGTGCCGAGGACAGTCCTGACAGTCTAGGGTGGCTGCTGTTACGCATCAACAATCCAAGCATCAGTTCAAGGGGACCCTTTATGCCCTAACAATGACTGAGATACTCTTGGGGCTTCAGATGGGTTTTATCTCTAGTGTCAACTCTCAATAATAGGTAGTGGCTGCCTAAAACATATTTCTGTAGAGAAATATTTTGAAGGCCACATTTGGGAAGAATGCCAGGATTGATTGATGATGTCTGCCCAGGGCTTAGAAATGATGAATGGAGGTTTATGTGCTATCTTTTAGCTTGAAGTAGCGCAGCCAGTGCCTCCTAGCTGATATGCAGCTGGAGCGTGCCTCTAAGGTGTTGGCGGAGGAATTTACTCATTCATGTATTCATTTATTCAGAATTCTCAGAATAGCCTCCATCAGCAGCACTGCCGCACTGGAGGAAAAGAGGATGTGCTATCGGAAGAAGTTGTTCCAGGGATGCTCAGAGCTATTTTCTAGACTCAAGTATGCTTTGGCACTTCATTTAGATTGAATATCGGTAAATGACCCTGGGAAGTAGAAATTATTATTATCAACCCAGTTTTGCGGGCTAGAAAACTGAGTTTCATCTCAGTTTTAGAAACAACGAATGGAATAATTTCTACTGCAATAATTGTCTTGTCCTCAAATGCAGCTATTTGCATCTTTCACAGAAGGCCCTAAAGAGAACGAGACCATGCTTATATAATATGAAGCCACTTGCCCCCTGTGTTATTTAAGGATAGCCTTACTGACACACGGGCCAGCCCTCAGCCAGGCTCTGAGCGTTGCCTAAACTCAGGGAATGCGTATTCAGTGAATTGGCCCATATTTCATCTCCCTACAAAATAGCTATTTAAATATCCCTGGAGTGTGCACTTTCTGAATCATTAAGGCTTCAGGGTGCATCAATTACACTAATTTGGGAAAGTGATCAAATTCATGCAGGGCTGTTATTTTTAAAGAAAAGACATTTTAGTGTATTGATGGGGAATTGGTGTCCGGAGTATATAGATTTCCAGTTATCTCCTGTCATGGCAAGAGTCCATCGGTTTCCTTTAAGAGATGGAAAACACATTATGCCTGGTATTAACAAAGATCAATTTCAGTACAGGAAGACATTCAACACAAGGGAATTGAACTGAGCTGGGAATAAATGACGTAATGTTTGCAGCGATAAGGGATAAGTCATGCTGGGACTCCAAGTTCTTGTATAAATGATGATTAAATGGAATTTTTTGTCCCTGTTTTTTGCTAGAGGTGATTTTTCTTTACTGTAGAGTATAATGTATCTATTTCAGCATTGTCAGCGAAGTATGCAGTTCATAATTGGGCTTCTTAAAGATTTCAGATCTCTTTGGTCCTAACGTGAAGGAAGGGTCTTATCTTTACCGCCAACTCATTCCTACTTTTCAAACCAAAGTGACAGTCTTTTATAAGAATTTGGCTTTGGGTATTATCTTTCAAGAAAACTATATTCCAAACTTCAATACAGTGCATAGAGTTACAAAGACACCATAAGAATAATATGAATGATTTTGGAAATAGAGTAAAGATAAACACTCTGCTGAGATGTGAGATGCAATGGCAAAAAGATGACAAGATGACTAGGAACAGGGCTGGTGATTTCTATCAGTATCTCGAAGGAAAAAAGTCAAACCAAACCAGACTTTTTCTTTGTGAACAAATTTTTGGGGGTCCATAAAAGCTGTTTAGCTATTTAAGTATATTCATATTAATGTTTAGAGGTGGAAGAAACCTTAGGTATTTCAACCAGTAAGAATACTGATGGCCAGGGAGGTAACGTGATTTATCAAGGATCACAGTTTCCCTTCCTTCTGACTTTTAAGTATTTCTTGGTAGCTAATTTAGGAAACTTTCATTTTTAAGAGAAACATTGTTCCAATTCTTTCCGTTTTATTTTTGATGGTGATGTTAATTTTGAATATGCACCAAAACCTAGAACCATGATGGGATGCCAGAAGTTCTAACTTGGAACTACATTGAATGCTAAGTTTCTGATACCGTGTTCCTTGGGGATGGCACAGCAAGGATACAAAAAACACGTTTGCGCAGGGTAACATTTGAGGATCAGGCAATAAGAGAAAAATTATATAAGAAAATTAGTTTGGGTTCATTGAGTAATAGTGCGTTTCCTTCTAGCACCCTCCCTAAGCAGAGAGGACTGGGAGGTCACAAGAGAGAAGAGCTGGACCACCCGAGGCCGGGCACTACTGACATCTCCAGCTCAGAGACAGTTATGGAGGAGCCAAGGTCTAAACCAGGAGGAGAGAACCAATGACCTCACCCTTATTTTTATTTTTGTCCATGTCATCATTTTTTTCCATACTAACCTTTAGATAGATACTTCTAGGGACTTACCCCGGAATGAAGAGGTTAATTAAAGGGGACCAGGATTCTCAACCTCAGAGAGGGACACATCCAGGGTTTTCTTGAGCAGAGATGGAGCTGCCATCCTGACACCTGGAGTAAGAACTCTCAGGTGAGGCAATCTTCTTTAAGAGCTGTGTCCAGCACAGTGGTCAGCAGAAAGGTGGGCAGTGCTCATTAATGGAGAAGACACAGAAGATGGCAGCCCAGAGGCCTGGGCTCCAATCACAGCATTGTGTTGCTCTCCAGCTCTTTGTTTCCTGGAAGAATCTGTTTCCTCCCATTGAACTAATGAGCCCCAAAGACCATGAGTACAGGTCATCTACACCCCAGTCCATCCATACCCCACTCCCCTCTCCTCCCCTCTGCCTTACCCACAGCTGCCACCTCCTCCTTCTCCCTTGGCACTGCCTTAGATTTGGAATCTCCACTCCTGGCTGCTTCCAGATTTTCACCCCTCCTCCACATCTCTGGTGCCACCATCCTTCAAGATCTCCAGTTCCCTGACTCTGCAGGGTCTCACAGCACTTTCTGGCTTTCCGTCCCCTTCTGCCATTATGTTCTTCATGGATAGTCACTTCACTAACACTCTTCTGAATGCCCTTCTCTTTCTCCTGAACCATCCTTCCACTGGTTATCAGCACAATGACAATCACAACTCAGGATTAATCCAACCACCCACTCCCTCAGGTCCTGGTGCTTAGTGGCACCTGTGAAAACTGATCATGGGATCATCCTCACAAATTACAGGTGCCAAGCCCTTGGCAGCTGGAGTTTCTCAATTGGGTACTATATGACAATTTGAAACCTTTACCACTCTCCTCAAGCCCTCTACCCTACCCCTATTCCTACTTTCCATCCCCTTATCTGTAGCAGATGACTTGGCTTTTATTCCCTGAGGAGATGAGTAGTAGTTGGGATAATAGAGTTTCAGGGAGTCTGAATGCCCTAAGCTGGGAGATCAGAGGGCAGTTCAGAGAAGAGTAGCATGAGCCAGAGGGAAAGATCCTTTAGCCATAGCAGAGGATGAGAAACTGGCTGGATAGTCAAGGTGAGTTTCAGTGTGGAGCATCCTGAGGCTGAGGCAGCAGGATTCATCCAGACACCTTCAGCAGGACTATGTCTATACCTCGAATTTCTAGCTCATTTCTAGCTCATTTCAAATCTCGATTAAAGACTTTGTTTCCCTTCTACCTAAACCTCTTTAATTGTCCAAATCACAGATTAATGTGCTCTGAAAGGCATTTTTGAATATAGAGTGAAAAAAAAGGTGCTACACAATGAAGTGTTCCTTGTAGTGATTTAGGCTAAGAGAGCCCTTCTCTGAAATTCTGTAGCTCAAATAGAGTTTTGGTCCAATTATTTTCTCTTTCATTTTCATCCTCCGGCTTCCTAGCAGGTGTAGGATTTTAGCTTGAAGAAAGAGTTTAGTCAGGTGTCCTCACAAGTCATGGAGTTGGGGAAGAGATACTGACAGATCAGAAGTACACTGGGGTGAGTGGCCCTTTCATGGTTGGCTTCTGTGCCTCACGTTGTTTTACTCTGCTTGTTTTTTGATGATATACAGAATCCTTAAGGAATCCTTCCTTAAGAATCCTTCCTGCTTAAGCAGGAAAGCAATGACCTAGAGTAAAGAGTAGTTACTTATTTTATTTCTTTTGGTCATAAGATATTGATCTCTTCTGGCTCTTCCCCAATGCAGGAAGCTAATTAATAGCCAGTGATTCTTTAGGCGCAATTCTTGGGAACCAACTCCTTGTTATGGATGCCAGTAGCTCTGCGCACAAACAGGCCTCTGCGAGCCCCATGACCAGTGACAAGGATTTTATCTTGCATAAAAGTTCCTGGATAAGTATGGATCTTGAGTTTTTCTCTAGGCAGTAGCAAGGGCAAGTGTAGTGAGAGTGAGAAAAAGATAATGAAGTGGATAAAAAAAAGCTCAGCTCAGTCAGCAACCCTACAACTCCGATCGGACCAATCGGCCTACTTTCTTAAAAGCTGAACAAGAGCCAAGGTGGGGAAGGGACACAGGGCAGTGGTCAGAGGGACCCATCTCCAAAGGGAAGAGCTGTGGGCTGGGGCTTCTCTTCAGATATATTTATTGATTCACTGACGTGTTTAAGTTTCAAAAAAAAGAAAAGAAAATTCTTTGAATGACTCTCTATCCTTTAATAAGCCAGAATGTTTGTTATTTAAAGAAGCCTGGATAAATTATTCTGGAATAAAAATTACTTAATTTTGTTTTGTCAGTAAAACAGTTATCCATTAGGTTATTTATGATAGCTACCCTCACCTACTACTACAAGAGGGTTTAAGGAAAAACAACAAAAAGGGATTTGTGGTGGCATTTTCCACTTCCTATACTCTTGGGTTTTGCTGATGAGGGCCAAGTTCCTTGTTCGGAGTGACCCTGAGTGAGTGGCACTCCATGATTATAGCTCTCACTGGACCCTGGTGACAGGCATGGATGGTAACAGCAGTTTCTCAGGCCTCAACATGTCACGTTGGTCCTCTTCACCCTGCCACACCTTTGTAAGAAGGTTCTTATTAGCGTCTCCTCATTGAATCGTTTCTTGCTGGGACGCACATTGCTGTAATCTCCAACATGTTGGAAAATCTACAAATTGTAACATTTAAAACAATCTCTGTTCTTGGACAAAGCACCTCACTCATAAAAACATAGACCTGGTGTAGTACTTTGTGCTTGTTCAATGTTAAATCTCTTTTTAAATCTCTCTTTCCCACAGCATCCCCGGGAGACAGGTAGTACAGACATTGTCAGTTCTACCTTACAGGAAAGGCAGTGGAGTCGCTGGGAGTTTAGGAATTTGTTCAAGGTCCAGGAATATTGGGGTTAGTGTGGACAAGAACGAGCTCCCTGGCACTCTATTCTGACTCACCAGCAGCCCAAGGGAGGTGAATCTCTGCCTTATTACCAGCCTGCATTAGTGCCTGAAGGCTCGAGAGAGATCCTCCTGCCTGAAGGCCACCCTCAGCATAACTTGCAAACTGAAAACCATGGGTCTCCCTTCAAGGCCATGTGGTCATCTCCTTCCCCTTTATCTCCACACAAAATCCCTGCTGCTTTTTAAACTCATCAACGTTTCACATTTCGTTCTGTTTCAAAGATCTTTCAGAAATTGGACTAGCAGGGGCAGCCGGGATTTAGCAAAGGGAAAGAGCTCTGGTTTCATCGTGTCAACCATGTTTCTTTCCTTCTCTGTCTTACTCTCTGCCTGTTTTCCTGTTTCTCACTGTGTGTTCCTTTCTTTTCCTACTTTCTTCATGCTTTCCTTTCATAGACGTCTTATGGGATGGGCTGACAGTCCTTTGCATGTCGAGGTACCCAGAGACTCCTAACACCAAGGCGGTTACTAGAGCCCAGTGAGAGCCAGGGTCACAGGGGCAGGGTCGCTCAGCCTCTGCCAGATGCAGAGAGGGAACTGGCACAGAGTACCTGGTCTCTCTCCCCCTCCTACCTTCTGATCTCCTGCTCGCTTCCCATTGGCCCAAACCAACTGTAGGCCAGAGAGCAAGGGAGCCTGGGTGAGTGGTCTAGAGGAGCAGCCTCTAGGGGGACAGCAGGGAACAGAAGGACAGAGAATGGATGAAAGCAAGGCAGGGATGGGGAACAAACGGAGAATGGTCACTGTAAGGATAAGCCCACCCATTGACAGTACTATGGTTGGCTTCTGTGCCTCATGTTGTTTTACTCTGCCTGTTTTTTGATGATATACAGAATCCTTAAGGAATCCTTCCTTAAGAATCCTTGAAAGCAATGACCTAGAGTAAAGAGTAGCTCCTGAGCCATCCTTGACATTAGTGAGTCTGCTTAGCAGGTGAAGGAAAGCTGTTACTTCATTTCTTCACTACCTCCCTCCCAATGCACCTAAATGGCAGCCTTGATTCCTTTCTTGATGAGTTGCAGAGGGGACAAGACCCAGGTGCCACTGTGAACATCTCCGTTCCTCACTCTCTCCTCTGCTTTGCCCTGTGCTCTGTTGGCCAACTCAATCTTCCAATGCCTGTACTTTTCTCTACAGCAAAGCTGACTTGGCAATAGCATCTCTTCCTTTCTCCTGCATTATTCTCCTTTGCTAAATGCTAAAAAGGATGACCAATTTCCATGGATAGTCTCCAAAACAAGCCATGGCAGAGGGGCTGTCTACTCAAATGGCTACCACAATGGTGACACTCTTGTTTCCAGACATCGATCACCTGATACAGGAGACACTCTTACCATGAAGCTAATGAAGTTTGGTCTTCAGTGTCCACAACCCCATTCACACAGGCCCCTTCCAAGGCCCTAGCAGGGGCCTAGAGAGTCCATATGCAAAATTGTTAGTCTTTTTCTTAAAGAAGGTCCTCAAAATAGTACAAACTTTAGGCCCCACAAAACCTGGACCTCTATATCTTTGTCCCTTTTTAGCCCGTGACTGTCCTGGCAGTGTTTGCAGTAATGTGAAGCAGAGGTAACTAATATATGATAGATCTATTGGCTGAGACCCTTCAGACATATGCTCTCGTCAGTGGGCACAAACAAAGGAGCAATTGCAAGGTGCCACCACCTCCTGATAAAGCTGTGGCAGGGAAACACAGTTGGTGACATGGATGACAAAGGCAGGCTGTTGAGGTCTGGCTGGTCACAAAATGTTGGTGCTCTGCAGTTTAATAAACCTCAGGTGTGCCACCATGGGGACAGTCACCTCATCTGGCTGGCAGACTTGCACACCTGCTTTTCTGGGAGGTGTGGTTAGGAGAGCATGGGGCAGGACTGCCCAGCTGGCCCTTCCAGAACTGAACTTGGTCCAGCTCACAGGGAGGCCAACAGGGGCTCTGCCTCTGGGTGTATTTGGGGGTGGCAGCTCTAGAACGCTGTGCCCCGGGTTGGGTCACAGAGACGGAGCTGTGGCTCATTAGTTCCAGCCCCTGCTAACACTGCCACAGCCTGGTTTAAGCCTCAGCCTGTCAGGTTTCTCTTTATCCACAGCCACAAAGTGCCTGAGATACTTCATGCTTCAGCTTCAAGAGCGACTGGTTTAAGACGCGGATGCCTTAATGCTGACCCTCCACGGAAAAACAAGTCGAAGACCCAGTCTAGACCGAGAACCTGCTGTATGGCAGCACTAGGGATTAAAGAAAAAAGCACTTTACCTTTTCTTTATATTTAGCATTTCAGAACTCATCAGGCCCTGGTTTAGAGACAGTAGGAGAGAGGCAGAAAGAAGATGGAGGAGAAAGAAAGGAAAGGTGAAAGAATATTCCACTTGTAAAAGGGATTAAGAGCAAAGGCACCAGGGGCTTTGATCCCAGCCACTCTACCAGCTCCTGGACCTCAGGCAAGAAACTTAACCTCTCAGGGCCTTAGTTTTCCAATTTGTAGAAGGGGAATAAAACAAGTACCTACTCCCTAAGGTTGTGGTGAGGATTAAATGAGGTAACATATATAAACCCTTAGAGCCATGCTTGGCCCACAGGATGAGCTCAGCAAATATTAATTGATGCTATTTTATATGTTCTTGCATTATTATAACATCTCAAGCCAGGAGCACCGACTTTGTGGGATGAAACTATGTCTTTGCATAGACAGGACTAAGACTCTGAGCTGACCAGTCACAGGATCTTGGTGACTTCTCCCATCAGCATCTGCCATCTGTAAAGCAAGGATGCCAGTAATCTCGGCCTCACCAAGTTTGTTCCAAGTTATAAATGAGGCAGGCATCATGCCCGAGATTTCACTCTCTGTGAAGGACAATGGAACAGCTGTATAGTATTTGAAGATCATAAAATTGCTCAGAGAACTCGGGTTTGCCTGCCTGACTTGCTTAGGCCGGAACCTTTTTTGGCATCTTGAGACAAGTGTTCGCCTTCGTGAAGAACCCTGAGAAAAGCCGGTGCAACCTCCACAGCCTCCGGTGTGCTGAACGGTTCCGTCCCAGAGCAGATTCACTTCAGAACCACCACTCCCTCCCAGGATGGGATGCTGAGGGCCAGCCCAGAGCTATGGCTTCACAAAATGCTCAACAAACTGGGCATGCCAGGCCCTGGGGCTTCCCGGGCAGCTGGGCCGTGAGGAGCGCAGGCAGGGTGTCCCTGCTCACTGCCTGGAAGACAGGCCCCCCTAGCACGGCTCTGCTGCTCCTTTCCAGCTGGCAGCTCTGCTTAATGAACTGCACTCAGAGCTGCAGAGAGGGGCTTTTTGATGGGCAGAGTCATTAGCGCTCCATTTTAATTATGCCTCCTGGCGGTCTCCATTGCTTTTCTTTCACTTTACCTGACAGTGGCTCCCAAATGCCAAATGGTAATGAGTAAACTGAACTACTGTAAGTGTGGATGAGTATCAGGCTGGTTGGAAAACAAAGGGAATTAGTCTTCTCTTTCTTGTGTCAACTGAGCAGGTCTTGCCTCCTTGGGAGCCCGAGAAGTGGGCTCATATCTGAAATTCACTTACGTCTTGTTGGGGTCTAATTTCTAACTCCTGGCGCAGACAGCCCATTTGAAGAACAACTGTCAGCAGCTCCTTGGTGCCATTTCAGCAATGAGATAAGAGAAAGGAGGGAAGAAATACAGCTCCCCCATGCAGGTAGCTCTAGAACATGAGAACTAGCAGTAGGAAGGAAGTAGGAGGAGAAGGGAGAGGGCCGTCTTCTCATCAGAAGCTGCTCCTGAGGCCTCTCATGACCAGCACTGTGACCAAGAACTATTCCCTGAGGAGGAACAGGAATCTCTCAAGATACGAGATTATTTAGGGAGGTTCTGTTGGTGGCAAACTCTTGACATTTCTCTGAAAACTGTTTTTTCTTTTCCTGAATTCCCAAGAGGTATTTTCCCAAGGTATACTATTCTTGATTGGCGATTATTTTCTCTCAGTCTTTTGGAGATATGATAACTCTACCTGCTGGCGTCCAACACTGTTATTGAGGAGGCTAATGTCTGTCAGTTACTGCTGCTGTGATCCAAGTTTCCCCTCTGGACGTTTTTAGGATCTTCTCTTTGCCTTCGGTATTAAAGAAGTTTCACTACGAAGTGGCAAAGTGCAGATTTCTTTTTATCATCCTACTTTGGATTTGTTATAATTCCAAATATGAAAAATTCTCAGCCTTTATTCTTTGGGTATTACTTCTTTCCATTTTTTATAGTATCTCTCCAGAATTCCACTAGATCTGTGTTTGACTTCTCTGTCCTTCGTGCCCTCTTGTTTCTGAGGCCTTTATCTGTGGGAATCCTGGGGACTGGGTTGAAGTATGTTCCTCCAGAGAGGATTTGCATTTGCTTCTGCCATATGCCAGGAGTGTTTATAACACAGGGCTGCTTTGAATTAATTTCTCATTAATATCAGGTTTTGTGGGAGCAGGGTTTTGGTATATATAGGTAGTGTGAATTCAAGTCCCAAACCTGCATGGGTACAGGCCTTTGGTTACAAATATTTGGGAGAAATTTTTTATCTTCCAAAAGCCAAAGCAAAGATAGACACATTCATGCTTTTTGTGAAGCAGAATTTTTTTGTTAGTCTGTCCTTTCCCAGAGGGTGTAGCATGTAAGGGGTCCCTGCCATTTCCATTCCCTGCCTGGTGAGGGTGCGTTGTCTGGACACCTGCCCCAACATGGCCATGAAAACCCAAGGCTCTAGATGGGGGCTAAGAAACCCCTGTGGGAAGCTGTGGCTTCCAAAATCATTTTATTTTCACATTCTGAACTTTTCTCCACTGTCTCAAATGTTCTAAATTTTTAAAACATTTTATTCAGTATTTTAAGTTGTTTGCTTATTTATTTTGTAGTGGGAGGGCTTCAGGATTTCTAGTCTACTGTATTTCCAGAAATGGAAGCCCACATCGCCATAGTCATAAATGCCCTCTCAGAAGTATTTACTAGCTTCTCACTCTCTGCATGTCCTTTTGTTCTCACAGGCCTACGTAGGAGGAACGAGGAGCCGAAGCAGACTCTCCCATGGGCTGGGACCCACCCTCAAAGCCACAGGAGGCCTGGAAGGTAATCTCCTAGCCTGTGTGAAGAAAACAGTGTTAAAACCTCTGTTTTTATGTTTTCTCTCACACATTGCTTAGCTTCTATTTTATCTGTATATATATACTTTGTCATGTACACATTATATTACTATATTAGTACATGCTTAGAAGTATTAATAAATAAGCATATAATTTTTAACTGACAGGGGTTTGTAGTTATGAGAGTTTGGAGACCCCCACTGCCTTTTAAAGTCATTAGAAGCCTGTTGTCTATGTTCTTATGATTTTTATGGCTAAAAAAACCCCACCCAGAACTTGGTGCACATTGAACTCTACTTCTTCAGACTGAAAACAAGAGGTGTGGCAGGGTTATGAAAACAGGTCCTGCACCCCAGGGTGGAGGTGAGTAGGTGGTTGATGAACTCTGTAATGGACCCATTCTCTAAGACTCGTTTCAGTTTCCCTGATGTAACCCACAGTTTCTCATTTCAACATGCCTCTCTGCTGCATAACAAGCTTTTCCGCAGTTTTTGATTCACCCTACTGATAACCACAATAGTTTAGTTTCTCTTTAAAGAAAAAATACAGAAGTGGCACAAAAAAAACATCAAAACCTGAAAAAACAATCGACAGCTCACGGCCCCAGATCACCAGTTGGAGCTCACCTAGGTTGTCCTCCAAGCACCTTGCCTGGGGCTGTGTTTGCCGCGAGCCCTACTGCACTAGCCTTTCAGCTTTCTCTGATGCCACGCTCCTCTGTCCATCTGTCTGTTCCCTGTGCAGATTATGTTTTTAGGCCTTAGAGAATTCATTTTATCCTTGCAGTGGACACAGTGATTGGGGTTTAAGAAAGCCACCCAGCAGAATGACCACAGTTCAAGAGTCTACAAACAGAAGTTAGGGAGTCAGAGCTTCCTTCTCCATTTTGAAACTGAAGTCCAGCCTTGAAGTTCATTTTGATTATGGTTCTAGGGCCTTCAGTTCCTAACATGAGCCCAAATGGGGATGTAGAAAAATGCTCATGCAGGGCTATTTACTGTTTACAGCTTCAAAAGATATTATAGTAAACAGGAGGCTCACATGATAAATATTATATAAATATATGTGTGTGTCTGTGCATGTGTAGACGTGGTTGTGTGTAAATAGATATAATCCTTGTGGTTGCAACAGCAGATTTTATACAGTCATAAATAAGTTTTTAGATGTAGAATTGTGATACTCTGGTTTATTAGTATTGAGGAAACATGGCACAAATGAACAAGACATTTCATGCTATAATGCTCATGTGCACTGTTCCTTCCATCACGCAGACACATGAATTGTGCCTATGTCATAGGGTGAGTCACTCCCAAAGACATTCAGGGCTGAAGCTGGGCTCATTTTTTCTCAAAATCTTTGAGAACCCTGAATCCATTAATGTGGACAAAAACAGGTTCAAACTGCACTGTGCCAATGGGCATTATTACCTCCTGCTCAGTCAAGAGAAACAAACTAGGTCTCCAAATAGGCCTGCATTTTCTCAGCTAACAGTCCTCCCTGTTTATATTTTCTACTTAAGGAGAATATTTTTTAAAAGCCTATTTCACAAAATCAATTTTAGTGGGCTTTTAAAATGGGCGGTGAGCTAAAGGAAGTTCAGTTTGTTTTAACAATAACTTCAGCTTATTGAAGCAAACATTAGTGGATCATGTCTCCATATGGCAGTCATTAGAGACAGAGGAAACTTGAGAAGCTTATTGCTCTAAGATAGCTAGTAAAAGGAATTGGAAGACATTTTTATAGGACCTGAAGATAGTGCCAATAAAATAAGGACAAAATCCGTTCATAGATGATAGGCAAGGGGAGGAAATCTTTGAGCAGCTAAAAGGTCTTAGCTCTACTGTATACAAGGTAGAGAAGCTTTCAGGTAAGAGGACTATGGTCCACCTGTGTAGGAATTAATTTATTTCCTTTTCTCAGTCGCTCAGTTAATTGATATTTATTGAGAACCTACTGTGTTCCCAAAAGTGGCGGCTTCTGTGGATACAGTGATGAACAAGACACAATCCCTGCCTCGGCAACTTCACACATAGATGGTAGACTAGGAAAAAGGCCACTGAGTGCAAAGGCAGGGATAGTGGAGAGGGAGGTGGGGGCGCTGTGCCAGTGCACATGGGGACACAGGAGTGCTTCCCACCTGACCTGCTTAGGCAAGGCTACAGTGTGGGTTGTCCCAGGCAGATGGAGCTGGAGGTGCAAAAGCTGCAAGGAGAAAGAACGGTGCCCTTGTGTGACTGCCAGGTAGCTCTTTATGGCTTCCACTAGTTTAAGGAAGTGAATGTCAAGAGGCAAAGCTGGAGAAGTAAGCAGGGATGCATGTCACAAAGAACCTGCTATGATCCCTGCAATGGAAGACCATTAAACAGTTCTAAGCAGGGGAACAGGGTGATAAAATTTCCATTTTAGAAAGATGGTATTGGCTGCAGTGTGGGAAATGCATTGGAGCTAGGAAAGCAGGAGGTCAGTTGGGAGCCTGGTAAAGAAATAAGCAAGTCAAAGAATATGAGTGGCCTGAGCTAAGGTGGCTGACGTGGGATAGAGAGAAGTGAACAGATTGAAGATACGTTAGGAAGGTAGACTCAACAGGAAATGGGTTGAATGTGGAGGAGAAAAGAAAGAAGCTAAGGGGATTCTGGCTTATTCTACTGGGTGGAAGATGGAACCATTCATTGAGACAGTGAACAGAGGGGAAAGAGGGAGTTTCAAGGGGACAACAGTGAATTAATTTGCAGAAATCTATGATTGCCTGTGGAATATCCAATAGACGCTTAGATATATGTCTCTGGAGTTCAGGATAGGGAACTGGCAGGACTTAGAGATTTGGGAGTCACCATCTTGTTGTTGGTAATGGAGACAATAAGACATGGGTGAGATAACCCCAGGTCTGGGGAGAAGAGAAGATATCCTAGGGAACCAACCAATATCAAAGGGAAGAAATGAGGATGAGGAGCCCATGAGGCACCCTGAGGGTCCCCAAAGAAGTAGAGGACCTAGGAGAACATGGTGCCAGAAGGGCCATGGGCCATGGGAAGAGAGGCTTTGGGAATGAATGAATGTCAAAGGTCAGATGCTGCAAAGAGGCCATACAAAAAGAAAGAGGAAAGAAAGAGAAGTACTGAAGGCATCTGTCACATTCAATAACAAGCAGACCATTGGTGGCCTGGGTAAGAGCAGTTTTAGCGGCATGATGTGAAAGGAAACAAAACCGCAATGGGTTGCTGAGTGAATGCAAGGTGGAAAAGTGGAATTTGAGAGTTGGAACAACTCTTCTCTTTTGAGAGTCTATGTGTGAAGGAGAGGGGGAGATGAGGCAATAAATGGAAGAAGGGAGGGTTAGGATAGAAGGCAATTATCTAGGAACTGAATGATAGGAGAGACTTGAAGTGATTCAAATGCTGATGAAAATTAGCCAATAAGGAGGCAGAGGTTCATGAGATGGGAGGCAGAAGGGGTGATGATGAGAGGGGCATACTTGAGGAGGGGGCTTGCCTGGGTCCAGGGTGCAGAAAAAAGGGATGAACCTGCATAGGAGGATAGGCCTAGTGCCAGTTAATAACCAACCACAACAACCCAGGTGTGTACACCAATACCAGCTGATGCTCCCACCTCTGGAATCAACTGGATTCAGCTAAGTGACCATACTGATCTTGGATGGATTCAACTGCCTGGGACTCCATGACTGTCACCTGGTCTGGGTGAGCCTCATCTGGGGACTGGTGGACTTGCCCGGGCTTGTCCTTCTTGTGGTCATGGCTGAGAGGCAATAGAACAAGCTCCAGTGCCTAAGCTCATTTGCAACCTCTTCTCGTGTCAGTCTGCTAATCATTCACTGACTGAAGCATGTCACGTGGCTGAGTCCAGCCTCTAGTCACCACATCCACAGTGCAAAGTTAAATGGCACAGAGCATGAGGTCAGGGCAGGATGAGGAATTTCTTAACACAGACAAAGAGAAATATGGTTTTGACATTTTGTCAAACACAAGAAGAAAAAGCAGTTTGCAAGGGTCCAAGGGAAAAAGACAAATTAAAGGCCTAGCCATCCACTCCTCTTCTGTGCAGACCAAGGTGCTGCTGTATTATTTATGTCTGGAAAGGTTAGCACTCGACTGTGGTTAATGAGCAAAGCCACCTCAATGAGAACACTTCATGATAGGGTCAGCATCACCTTATAAAACTTAACGACAGCAAAGGCAGCTTTATCACTTTTGCAGAAAGGGGAAAAGCCCTCCGCCACCTCAGTGGGGTTGGTGGAATCTGCTCCTGGCCAAAAGAAAAAAATGTTCTCTTGAAAGCTTGTTTATGAGAGTCTTGGACTGTGAAAGAGTTTAAAGAGTGGGGTGGGGAGACCGGAGTGTCTACAAAATTGAGGACAAGCTGTGGGTTACATGCATATTACACTACGAAGGGCAAGAACTGAGCTCAGGGATCAATGAAGTCAGGTTTCCAAAGGCTAAACACCAAAAGGGAAAAGGGTAGGGACCAGAAAAGTGATTCTGTGATAGGATGGGGCACCCTGCCCATCCGCTCAGACATCTCCCAGAGTTATCACCCGTCCTTCTCTCTGCTCTCTATTTTCAGGTAGAATCATTCTATAAATACCTCCCCTGCTTCTGAAGCACTAAAATAGGCCACTGTGAGTTTATAAAGCTGCGTACCCCGAGACGTCCATAGTTATCTCCTATGGATCTTGCACTTACATAAATCAGGGGTCGACACGTGGCACTCCCTCTTCTTTTAGTGCAGTGTAGTGTGGTGTATTCCCTCTTAGGGGCATGGATGGAATATAGTGTTTAATTTTAACTAGATTAATGGCCAGAAAATGGACACATGGCTTTAACTGTTTTCTGCAAAGAAATAGTATTTGGAAGATTTGCAGAGACAGATGAGGAGGAAGTGGCTGGGCTGACTGTTAGCGCACAAGAATGAGCTCTCCGTCAGCCACACTGCATGGTGACACGTAGTGATCTGATCATTCCAGGGAAGTCAGACAAAGGGGGAGAAATGGAAACAATGAAGATTATTATTTATAATACATATTTATATCCGCTATCATTAACTGTCATTAATTTGTCCCAAGTGCATGCCGTGTCTGAAGTCATGACTAGTAGGCATTCAGAACACAGACACATACTTCTAAAATTGCTTCGGCAATATTCTAGGTCATGTGGTACCCAATCCAGTATTTTTTTAAATGTCACTAAACAACAATAAAGAAGTATCTTTAAAACTTTCTTATCTAGAAGAAGCAAAAGGCTTCTACATTCTTCCTTTGGTGGTAAAAATGGCTGAAATCAGATGTGGAAAAGAATATGGCCACAGACTAAAGTGGATTACTTTGTCAGCAAATAATATTAAAAGATGCACAGAAAACATTGTTGAAGGTTAGAAAAAAATAGGTATGGAGCAGGAGTGAGAGGTTCGTAAGACTGGGGGTGAGGAATACAGATGTCTCAGTTGATGGTATTGCTAGGTTCTGTTCCAATAATGACTAGAACTGATTCTGTGAGTCACTAAAGGAAGGAGACACTAAAGAAGGTATATTTTCCACACAAAATGACATCTTGAAAACTGAATGTTACCTCCTCTGAAGCAGGTGGTTTGATTGGATAAAAAAAGGATTCTGCAGTCAGGCTGCAGTCGCCCCATATGTGAAATTCACCTACTTCATTTTTCCTCGACAAGCTATTGCAGCAAAGAAGCGGAAGGCGGAATTTCATAGGGCAGGGCTCTCACACCTGAATGTGCATTCGACTCTCCTGGGGACCTTGTTAAAGTGCAGATTCTAATTCCATAGGGATGGCCTCGCCTGAGATTCTGCATGTCTAAAAAGCTCCACTTATTTGTTGTTTTGGGTCTTTTTGATGAAGGCCAGTCTCACTGGAGATAAGTGATACTTTCTTTGACCTATTATTGAGTCCATCAAAGGCATTCTTTATTTCTGTTGTGGTCTTTTGACTTTTAGTATTTTCTTTTGATTCTTAGAGTTTCCATCTCTTTTCTTGCATAATCCATGTGATTTTCTATGCTGTAAACTTTGCCTGTTAGAGCTCTTAACACATTAATAGTAGCTATTTTAAATTTCCTGTCTGATAATTCTAAAATCAGTGATCTGTGTCATATCTAAATCTGGGTCTGATACTTGCTGTGTTTCTTCAGACCATTATTTTGCTTGCTTTTTAGCATGACTTGTAATTTTTGTTGAATAGCAGACATGATGTGTTGTGTAAGAGGAACTGAGTGAGGTTCTGTGTTACTCTTCTCAGAGTTGGGTTGTGCCTAATGTTTTGTATGACTCTAGGTACCAGAAGCTTCTGATTTCTCCTTCATCCTTGTTTTTGTCTTTTTAAATTCAGTCTATTTCCTGCAGCTTTTTCACCTATTATGATACTAGAGTCCTGTTGTAGTGATGGTAATGTGTGAGTGAGGTAAAGCAATGCGTATCCTATAATAAAGTCTCAATTTCTTAGTTGGTTTATGTAATTGGGCTGCAACCTTTACGTGAGTTTCTTAGTTTTTTCTTCCTCTACTTAGGTGAAAAAATAAAGCTGTAGGGGTTTAGAATTGGGTAAAAGCATTTCTTCTTAAGTGGAATAAAGCTTTGGTAAAGTCTTTTTCCCAAGAGAAAAACCCACCTTTGTTATGGAGAATTTTCTGGATGTAATTTAAAATGGTTGTTTCACCCTTTCCTGGCCAGAGCTTTGGGGGAAATTTTCTTGGCTCTTAACCATGACATCCTGTTGGGTTTCTGTATATAAAACCCACAAAAATGTGGGGAGCTCCTTAAGATGGCAACCCCCTGCAGATTCTCACTCTCATGCTAGTTCATGCTCCATCTCCGGCAAGTGATTCAAATGCCCACTTCAGTGTTCCTACCACTGTATGTTTCCAGCAGTTCCTGCTCCATGTAGGCAGTTTTGTGCTGTAATTCTCTATACTAACCTGTTACATCTAATTTTGGGATGGTGGTTTCCAGTGTGACCACAATTTGCTGAAAGGTTCAAGAAAAACTATTCATTTTCAGTTTGTTTTTCATTTTTCTTGTTGTAAGAAAATAGATCAACAATTTTCTAACGTTTTGCTTAACGATGCTGAAGCGGAAATCCTCACAAATTCCTCCCCACCTATCCCCCACCCCAGCCATCTGCTGAAATAAATAATGAGCACATTTTTTTTCAGACTCTTTGCTAAAGTCTTAGGGGAAGATACCATGACCCTCTCTGTCTATACTGTTAATATCCTTTCTAAGAAAAGAAAAACAAAAGATGATCTGCAAGAGATTGTGTACTAAAGGATGTTCCAAATTTGTGGATCCTTCCACCATACTTCTCCTAAGCCACACTGCCAGCATTATTTTATACCACTTGCTTTCTAATAATAATCTTTGCACTAAACAAAGACTTACAATTCCTTGAGCATGCATGAATTTTAACTATTGTACTTCTTTGATCGTAAGTGTTCAATACAGCATGATCTACCAATAAAAACAAATAGACAGGCCAAGCATGGTGGCTCACACCTACAACGCCAGCATTTTGGGAGGAGGAGGCAAGAGGATCACTTGAGACCAGAAATTCAAGACCAGCCTGGGCAACACAGTGAGACCCTGTCTATATAAAACATTTTAAAAATTAGCAGGATATGGTAACGCACACCTGTAGTCCTAGCTACTCTTGAGGATTAGGTGGAAGGATCGCTTGAGCCCAGGAGTTCAAGGCTGCAGTAAATTATGATCACGCCACCACACTCCAACCTAGGCAGCAACGCAAGACCTTGTCTCTAAAAAAAAAAAAAAAATAAATGAGTAAATAAATAGAGAAACAGTGATTGAACGATTGAACACTCTGATAAATTTAGATAATTCTGAGTCATTTGGAGTGGGAGATATTGCTTAGGTAAAGTCCTTCTTTTTGCCTCCTCAGTTCTAGAATATAATACCTACTCTTTATACTTTTCACAATGCATGTGCAATTTTATGCTCCTTTATTCCCTAGAACATCTAGAGAGTGAGAGATTTTAGTCTGAGGCCCTAAATATCCCTTAAGTACTTTAATAGATTTTACCTTAAAAACAATTTTACCATTAGCTACTGTATCAGTCAGGTTATGCCAAAGTAACACCCGTCATCTAAGTGCTTTACAAGAACTGAGGTCTATTATTGCTCCCCAATAAGGGTCTATTCTGTGCTGCCTAAGAATGTTGTTTATACATCTTCTTCATCCTCACTCCAGGGACCCTGGTGGACAGAGTAGCCACTAGTTAGAATATTGTGGTGACAACAGCAGAGAAAAAGAAAGCAAGAAGAAGTACACACTCACTCTAAAGGATTCTTGTTAAAAGTAACAAATATCTCTTTGGTTCACCTTCAGATTTAGGTAAGAACACTCACATGTCAACCTACTTTGCAACAGAATAGTGAGGGAGGGAAATCATTCTCAAAAAGTAATATAATCTAAAATGGATTAATAAAAATTCAGCAGAAAAATTCATGCATGCTTTTTGTAATAAAGGTACACCGAATGAATGATTTCCTCAAGAGATTGTTTCTACAGCAAAGGCAAATAAATGCAAATGTTTGTATTAAAAAAGACACCACACCTGGCTCTCAAATGAGATTCTGTCACTTCTCTTTAATAGCAGGTGAATGCCAAAACTGGCGGCTTTTTATTTTGAAAATCACATAATGTTTTGGAAAGTTACATTCATATTGTATGAAAGATAATAATGGTTTCTGATTTTGAAAAAAGACCCTGATTGCTATTGGGATAAAAAGTAGGTTGCAGAAAAAGAAAGTTTTGCAGTCTTTAACAAGTTACCCTATGCAGGGCCAAATCAATGCAGATATTAACATTACATTTGCTTTTACATCTGATTGATCATAGCAATAAACCTCATTTAAAATACAGAACTCTTTATATTTGTATATAAACTGGCAAAAAAACAAACAACAGAAATATAAGTCTTAATTTTAAGGCTTCAGTGCTTTTTTGTTATTAAACAAAAAAGAGTTTCTTAAATTTGTTACACAAGAAAGATAGCTATTGTAGAAAGAGGGACAACATATTTGTGCGTCTGAATGCTAGGACCTGTTTTGCTTATCAAGGCAATCTGAATCATTGCCTTATCTCCAGTACCTTCTTGTCTTTATTCCTGTCTCATCCACCCTTTAGAGTACATAAGAAAACCTATTATGCGCCATGCTTGTTTTATAAGTATGCAGTGGTTGGGTCCTTTGCCAAATCTAGGTATAGCAGTCCTGACTTCACTGTTCTTGCCAACTGCATGCTCTGTACAACATATCTATAGCTTTCCAAATCAGTCCTCATTAAGTCTCAGCACAACTGCCTCTAAGCCAAATGGCTATGATCACTGCAGAACAGTCTATTTTTTTGCTCATATTATGAAAACCATATTCCCATTATGCCCATCAGAATTTCTGAAATTTCCATCACCAGATTTCTTTGGATGAAAAAAAAATCATTTTCCCATTTTTGTTTCTAAAATGAAAAAAACAGTATGTGCTAATATGTGGCTACTATATTAGGACCTACTAGCTCCTTATCATGAAGAAAGTTAGTGTTTGATAAACAGGCAATAGAATGGAAACATCCAGCCATCTTCCCAGAACTGAGAACCACTAGCTAATCTTTGACTTATCCTGAATGCCGTATTTTTATTTCTTTTCCCTCTGTTTCATGGATACCTTAAGTGAATGTAACATGTCGTCTTTGCTAACTACCGAAAATCAGGACCAGTCCCATTTTCAGACTGAACTATCTGTTAGCAGTGAATAAAGAATTTTATTGCTGTTTTTTCTCCCTATTTTATAGATGTCTTACTGTAGAATTAGTAAGATCAGACTATCCATTTATTTCTCTGTCAATTACTGTAATTCATATCTTTCAAATGCTACAAAATTCTTAAGTCCTCTAATGTTCTTAATTAACTTTATCTGAAAAACATGGCAATTATTTTTGGCTAAACTTGTTACCTACAATCATGATACATTGAAAAAGAATGTAATTCAGTGCTTTTCTTAGTAACTTTGGTACCTTTAAGTCAAAGATTTCTAGGAGTTTACAATTGTGTTGATTATAGACAAAGTGCTCTGAGAAATGTAAGAAGAAAATGGTATTTTAGTCCTGATGTTTGTTACTTCTGGCTCTAACAGATATTACATCCTCTGTTATATATTTCAGCTTTATCCTTCCTTGGTTGCCTTGCTTAAGAGAACAGATTCCCTTTCCTATGACTTGCTGAATTGTTTAGCTACGTAATATTCATTTGCCACTTTGGTAACTGCCTGTATGATAAAAACTTTAAATTTAGGTGGAGGGGGGTACGTGGTAATTGTTGCAATCTTCATTGAAGTCTGGGGAATTCCCATTGGATAACCTTATAAAAGAAATGAATAGAGGAAAACCAAAAGGCAACATGGGTATTTAACAAGCCCATTTGAACTTTATTTCCCAGGTAATGATGTTGCCAATGACAGTCAAAAAAAAAAAAGCCCTCTTATTAAGTTTGGTAAACACATATGAGAAAACTTTTATCTTTCCCATAATGAAATGAGACATTTTGTTTATAAAATCAAAATTATTCTATGTGGCAATGAACAATTACACAGGTGTAGTTCCTTATGAAAACAAAATTATAATTATGTACAAACAGCTGGGTGCATTCTGACTTGGTTCATTGCTTTCCTCTAAGAGATGTTTTCAGGAATAGAGGGAAAATGACAATGATTTTGTTTTTCTTTTAGCATCTTGCTGTGGCTTTTAAAAAAACACTATGATATTTGAAATATATATTACAATGAATACTTTGGCTAAAATAAAATTCATTGAGCTAGAGAATGAGCTTGACTATAACAATTAGTAAAAATAATTTAAAAAAATACTTATTACCTTTTGAATAATAATAAATAAAATAATACCACCTTGTCCAAAACCAAATTATTTTGCCAAACTCAGATGGGAATATAAGGCTGTATTTTACCAAATTATTTTTGAAGGAAAAATGAAAAATTTAATTTAATTCTCCAGTATGGTTTTGTGACAAAATGGAAATTCTGATTTTTATGAGTAACTTCATAGGTGTCATGGACTGAATTGTATCCATCGAAATTTATATGTTGAATCCCTTGTCGCCATGTGATTCTATTCAATATAAGGCCTTTTAGGAGGTAAGTAAGGTTAAATGAGGTCTTAAGTGTAGGAACATAATCTGATAGGATTGGTATCCTCAAAGACCACCAGCCTGTGGTACGTAGAGCTCTCTCTCTCTATGCACGTGCACCAAAGAAGGGGGATGTGAAGACACAGAGAGAAGGCGGCTGTCTGCAAGCCAGACAGAGAGCCCTCACCAGAATCAGACCATGCTGGCACCCTGATCTTGGATTTCCAGCTTCCAGGATTGTGAAAAAAGAAATTTTCATTGTTTAGTCCTCCCAGTCTGTGATATTTCGTTAAGGCAGCCTGAGTTGACTAATACAGTGGGATTAACTGAGGTTTATGTGTTAAATGACATACTTCACTTATTCAAAATCCCTACCATGTTTGTGGATGGACCCATGAAAAATCTCATTATGTTATTTTGCCTACGGTTTAAAAACATCCTGAGCTGCCAAACAAAGGGAAACCTTCTTTTGATGTTTAATGAATATGTCATCACTTGGAAGTATGTTTTGGGTTTCCTTGCCTTATACATGCTTGTGTTATGGGTGAGGTGAACTATATTTTTCCTGTTTTTGGATATTTCCAATATGATATGTGGTAGAATCTGGTGGTGGGAGTGGGTACCACAGTTAAATTTCAGCTAGGGAGCCCTTCTGGGAGGTAGTCCTCTTGGTTTAGAGCAGAGTTTCTCAGATTTGAATGTGAATACAAATGATCTGGCAATCTTGTTAGAGCTCATCTGAAATTGTACACCGTGTCAAACTCTCAGGGGAAGCTGATGTGCCTGCTCTGTGGAACACATTTGAAGAGAAAGAATTGAGAGTGCTCTAAATATCACAAATAGTGAAACACAAGGCATGTTTCCCCCTGGCAAACCAGAAGAGTTGCTTTTATTTAGAGTCATGTACCTTTAATTACCCAAAATGGAGGTCCCCAAAGTAGAGGTTTAGACAGACTAGCTTCCTCAGATAATACACATTCTATTCTTTGATTTGGGTGATATAGATGTGGGAAGTGCTTAAAACTGCCTAGAAATGCTTAATCATTAAAGAAAGACCTGGAGTACTACTCAGTCATAAAAATATGATGAACTCATATCTCTTGTACTACCCTGGATGGAGCTGGAGCCCATTCTTCTAAATGAAGTATCACAAGAATGAACAAATAAGCACCACATGTACTCACCATTAAACTGGCACTAATTAATCAACACATGTGCCCATATGGAAGTAACATTCTTAGGGTGTCAGGCAGGTGGGAGGAGGAAGGACGGGATGGGTAAATTCACACCTAATGGGTATGGTGCACAATGTCTGGGGGACGGGCATGTTTGTAGCTTTGACTCTGGTGGTGAAAAGGCAATATATGTAATTAAAGTGTTTTTACCCTCCTAATATTTTGAAATTTAAAAAAAGGGTAATAATAAGTTCAATACATTGGTTAAGTGAAATAAATAAATATTTTAAAAAGACAATAACAAGGTCATATTTCTACTTAACATAATACAACTGTTCTCTATACAACAAAAATACAGTACCCATTTCCCCAGAAGAGGATACAAAGTCCTCAGGTGATTTTTTACTCTTGCTTTTGATATTCTATAACTTAAAAATCATGATATAAATTTAAGAATGCTTATGTTATATAAGGGGATAAGAGAAGGAAGAAAATGAATATATTATGAACACACATACACACACAAACGTATTCATAACAAAATAAGGAAGAATAACTCATAGTAGTCCTTTCTGGATTGAATTGTTCAGTTTTTCCTTTACTTTAGGCACAGAGCATGGTAATACTTAGAGATGCCCTAAAGGATGCTGAGCACTCTTCCTTACTTCCATTGTGGAGACGTAGCCCAATTTCTTCTTGGTAGTCAGGATCAGGCACTCCAGCCAGAATGCTAACTCTCTTCTTTGACTGTTGATTCGGAGCCATGAGGAACCCAAAGTGGTCAGGTAGGAGTTTTAACTTTCATTCAAATAGAATTACCATTGTGTCTCCTCGGAGAAGCATTCTCCCTTTGGAACTAAGACCTGTTGGGCAGCAGATCATAATATTGCGGGAAAAAGAAGCAAACATTTTACTAGTTTGTCACTAGAGGTGATAGTGAGGGGTACCACTCCTATTTTCACCCCTTGATTCCTGGACTCATGAATTCTGAATATTGGAGAAACAATACCAGTCTTTAGACCCTGACTCAGAACTTATATTGCCTCCTGGAAAAACTTGCCCCGGCCTGACAATGTATTGGTGCTGTGACTGAGTTTTCAAAAGATCATTCCACTATACTATCAAGTCACCTTCTTCAGAAGGATGGGGAACAGGGTAAGACCAGTGGATTCCATGAGCATGGGATCACTGTTGAATTTCCTGTGCCATGAAGTGAGGAACTTGATCAGAAGCAATTTGTGTGGAATACCATGACACTGGATACGGCATTCTATAAGTCCATGGATGGTAGTTTTGGCAAGAACATTAGGTACAGGAAAAGCAAATCTGTATCTAGAGAAAGTGTATATTCTAGTAAGAACAAAATGCTGCTCCTTCAATAGCAGGGGCCATCCAGTGTAATCAACTTGCCACCAAGTAGCTGGTTGATCAACTGGAAAATGTCAGGGACATAAGCTACCTCCCACCTCATGAGTAGTGATGGGGAATGCACTATCTTCTGTAGAGAATAATAGCAAATCTAAAATGCATTAAATTAAACCCCCAGAATATGTGCCTTTGGTCACTGGCAATTAAATCATCTTCTGTTTTGGGGTGAATCAGCCAGAGAAAGCTGCTGTCCCAAGGACTATTTTTTTATAAAATTCTTAAAATTATCAACACTTAATTTTGCTGCATACAGAAGGCATTCAATGAATACCTAAAATACTTAGATGATACAACAGGGAATTAATTATTTGATCTTGTAGAAATTTACCTTACAATTCTAAGAAATATATTCAAAACCCCCTACTACTTGAGTTATCAGCTTTAAAGCTTATCTGCTGAAGAGCTACTTCCTGCTCATCATGTACAATAGTGACAGTGCTTCTCACCCTTTCCTTCTGCTGCTTCTTGCCAATTTCTGTTACTTCTTCCTTTGTTCTTCAGAAGGATGTACTCCTTCATCAATATCTTTTTATTTCTTATTAACAAAAGTATCACAAGCCATGAGTGTATTCCAAAAATGCACTTTCTTATATTACATAACTAATCATCCATGAAATAACATTCTTATTATTTATAAAATAACATTTTACAACTATAAATATGAGTCTACAAAAAAAATCTGTTTATGGGATTCAACTGATCAAAATATGTGTTACATATTTTGTCAATATAACAAATGAATTAAATACAATAAGTATAATGAATGGAAGAGAAAATGAGCTTGAAAACAATTGTACTAGCCAGTAGAGGAATTTCAAATAAAGAAGTCTTGACCTGAATAAAAAAGTGAGGGTATTTAAAATATTTAGAGTATTCTCTGAACATTTTTTTCAAATTGCATTTCAAAATATTGGGAAATTTTTCAGGTTTAGAGATAAAAGTTTACATTTTTATCTTAAGAAAAATTAGTCATTTTCTCTTACTTTTTAAAGTAAGATGTTGACAAAAACTTCTAAGGGTAGATGTGAAAATGTTATTTGATCTGTTGGTAGGATTCTTGCTTTGATTGCAAAGACACAAATAAAATCTTGAATGAGTCCACCGTTCAAATATTTCATATGCAGAGAGTTAGGAAAATATGTTAGAGTGTGAGTTGTAGAGTCAGCTGCCTGCATTTAAATTCTAGCTCTGATGTTTACCAAAAATATGATTGGTGAAAACTACTTAACCTCTCTAAGCTTGAATTTATTTCCATGTAAAATTGAAACAATATTTAAATAGGTTAGTTCTGAAGATTAAATATTATAATAAGTGGAAATGATTAACATAATCTTGAAAAACAGCACACAAAAATGTTAGCCACTAATACAACTTTTTTAATATCAAAATTACTTAAAAAAAGAAAAAAAATAGGGGATTCAAAGAAGTGAAATGAATGGGCCAGTTTCACATATATGGTTAGTTGCAAATCCAGGAATTAAACTCATTTTTTGTTGTTACTTCAAATTCAGTTCTCTTTTCACTACATCATGCTAAGTAAATTTCTATTAGAACCAATAAGATTCCAAGGAAGATGGTATAATGCTAAAAAGACTTGCTAAGTCCCTTTCTTATATATGATTAAAACATATATTAATATAAAAGATTAGGCAAACAAGAAAATTTTCTGAAGTTTGCAAACTAAAAATAAAAGTTAGTAATTGGCCCCAAAAAGGGCTAAATTTAAACTATCATCTTTATCAATGAAGCAAAACTGAAAATGGCAATAATCTAAAGATAATGCACACACACACATGCAAACACACATACAAAACAACAAACAGAAGTGTATGTAGAGAGATTATATCCCACAACATGCAGCTCTAATTTGAGAAACAGAGTCCACATGTCTCGGTAACCTAGGCGTAATATGTGTATCTCTCTATTCATCCATACATTCATGCATTTATTCAATCAATATTAATTGAGCAATGCTATATGCCTATCAATATTCTATGTACTAGGAATAAAGAATTGAAGCAGGCACATGCAGTTTTGCTTTCAAAAGTGCCTATTCTAGTAGGAGAAATAGACAATATAATGAAAAGATATAAATCACAATATAATATCATATAATACTCAATACTATTAAGTACTACACAAAAAAATAAAAAAGTAATAAAATAAATAGGGTTAACGCGATGGAAAAGGAGGGGAAGAGACAAGCCACATTATTTGTTGTGTTTAAGAAAGATATTTTTGAGGAATTTGATCCTATTTGTGACATTTGTTCCAAAACTCAAATGAAGTGGATTACTGATCCAAGCCTTATCTGAGTGACATTTGTTTAAGTCAAATAAAATAAGCAAAAGGGCATAAAATGGCAATACAATTCACATATAGTGGGAATATTTTTTTAAAAATTTACATGAAATGGGGATAGGATTTTAACAGAATTCTGCAGACTGCCAATGTGGTGAACAGAATAATTCAAACAGACTAGAAGCAGTGATTCTATTTAGGAAATTATTTCACTAGTGTAGACCAGAAATGATAGTAGCCTGGAATAGAATGGTGTTGACAGAAGAGTAAAAGCTTAGATTAAAACATGTCAAAGAGTTGTCAAAAGCACTTTCTGATAAAGTAGAAGTGGAGTGTAGAAAAAAAGAGAAAAACTAATGATGACTCACAGGGTTTCTATCCTGAGCACTGGGGTCAATGATGTTGCCATTTATTGAGAAGTAGAGTACAGAAAAGGGAGGGCGTTACACAGGGTAAATCAAGATCTATTGGGAGCATGCCAGCCTCAATTTGTTTTTCTAGAAACTCAAATAAAGCTTTTGAGTAGGCTGTTTGATTTATACATCTGGAGTTTAGCACAAAGACATAAAATGATGATATAGATTAATATATATGATACATAAGGTCATAGATTCAAATGGAATTGAATGAGATCACTTGGAGAATAAATAAAGTCAAAATAAAAGTTCTGAAACTAAGCCCCTAAGAATGACAACATTTATAGAAGGAAGAGAAGAAATATCCATGAGACTAAAAAGAAGTAGCCAGTGATGTGGTCAGCTTTATGCCTTGCAATACTTTCCCAAACACTCTGCACAAAAGGGGCCCCATGCATTCAATACTAAACTATGCATTTGTTAAGTTAAACTTACCAAAACTGGGAAAGACACAAATGCTGGGGATTTGTAAATTCAAGAGTTACTCTATCTGTTACAGTGCTAGAAAACAGTTAAGTTCTGATCATCAAGACAGTCATCATTGAAAATACAGGATATTTAATAAAGACTGTTATCAGTTCTCATGTCTTAGTGTGAGAGCTAAACTAATACTAGATTAAAGTCTATTCTAGACCTACTCCAACAAAATTTAAGAACAGGCCTCAAAACCAATATGCAGATTCACTACTAACTTTACTTTCTAATAAAACAAAACCCTCTAACTCTTAAAGCCAAAAAAAAAAAAAAAAAGAAATTAAATACTGAACAATGTCACACCCATAATGTCAAGTATTCAAACAAAAATCACTAGATATGCCAAAAATCAGAAAAAGTTAACTGAAACTGAAAGAGAAATGACAGAGGTTATAAAATCAGTATACGTAGACCATAAAACAGCCTTTATAAATATACTCAGTGGTTTAAAGGAAAATATGAACAAATCGAGAAATGAAATGGAAGATATAATGAACCAAAAGGAATTTTCAGACATGAAAAATATAATACCTAAAATTTTAAAAATTCATTAGATGGGCATACAGCAGACTAGACACCTCCAAAAAAATAATGAAATTTAAAGTAGGGCAATACAATTAACCAAACTGAAGCAAAGATAGGAAAAAAGCCTAAAGAAATTGAACAAAATCTCAGTGATCTGTGCAACAATGCCAAGTGGTCTAAAATTAATGTAATTGAAATACCAGAAGAGAGGAGAGAGGATACAAACATAAAAATAAATTTCTAATTAAGGGTTGAAAAATTTCCTAATTTCCTAACTACATATACAGAAAGCTCAATAAAATCAAACAGAATAAATGCAAAGAAAACTACATCAAGGCATGCGATAATGAAATTCCTAAAACCAGTAATAAAGGGAATAACTTTAAAGCAGTCAGAGAAAAAAATACACATTACATAAAAAGGAATGTAGTTACAATTTTTCCCTTATTGTCAGAAACAATGGGTCAGAAGACAATGGAATAGCCTCACTGAAGTATTAAATTTTTAAAAAGTCAGCTATGAATTGTATATCAAATAAAAATATTCTTTAGAAACGAAGGCAAAATAAAGTTTTTGGAAAACAAAAGCTGGAGAATTCATTCCAAACAAACTTTCCTGTCTCAGAATAAATATTAAAGAAAATTATTCTGACTGTAGGAAAATAATGCCAGATGGAAACTTGAATCTAAATGAAAAAATGAAGAGTACCAGAAGTGGTAAATATATAATACAAATAAGACATATTTTTCTCACTTTTTAATTTCTTAATTGTCTCAAGTCCAAATAATCACAATAAATTTTGATAAAAAGTTTAAAACGTAGATAGAAGTAAAATACATGACAACAACATACATTGCCTTAAGATTCTCATTAAAATATTTTAATAAGTTTTAGATAGAAAATAGCAACAAATTAGAGTGATTGGATTAATCATATTTGTATATGAATTCAATATTTAAAACATTTCTAATGTTCTAATTCAATGTTGTTCTAATTCAATATTTAAAACACTTCTAATATTTAAAACACTTCTAAAGTAAAAGAAAGCCATCTATGGTAATTATCTGCAATAAGATTAGGAGATGGTAACCCAGACAAAATGAAGGAAACATCATTATCATAGTAACTACAAATATTTTCTAGAAAAAAGACAAAGCTAATATGTAAAATTTATTTTCCTTAGCAGCAGTATGTATAAAATTTCTACTGTTCAGACCTCTATAAAAATGACGTGGATGATGTCATCATTTTATACTTAGGAAAAATTATTTAAATTTACTATTAATTTATTTTTCATTTGTGGATGAAATGAAGATGATGAAGAGCCCATCTTATTAGTTATTCTATTTCAATTATCAATTTTATTAATTATATTTTCTTTTTATATATCGTGATTATACATATATGAATACTTAAATAAGTTTAATTTCTGAATTGGTTAACTGATGGTTAGGATTAGAATGCAGTGCTGGCCTTATCTATGAGTCATTTTCAATTACACTTCACTTTCCTGTTTCAACCAATCCGGTTTTATAAGCTGTGTGAAGTTATCCATGATACTTACATGAATAGATTTTCCATCTGCAGAATGGAGGTAATTATTGCCTGTGAGAATGAAGGGGAAATAACTTACATTTAAGTGTTTTGTACAATGTAAAGAAAGTATAAGTTAATTTCATTTATCAAACCTATACAGTTTGGGAATTTAATCTTTACCAGAATACTGTGATAACTACCTGAGTTTTGCTGGAAAACAAATGCACCTATAGAGTGGATGCTTCATAAAAAGAGTTACTGAGTGTTTTCTCCATTCCTAAAGTCATTTTTACAATGCAAAAATTACATAATTTACACTCATCACTACCACAAAAGATAATAATTGAGGATTAGCAAATTACATTTAAAATCCCATTTTCCATCTAGACATGCTGCTCACATTGATCTGATAACTTTTTGCTGCTTGTATTTAGGCCCATAGTTTCTAAAATCACTTTATTGATAATATTAGCTCCTTTCAGAAAGTCTGTTTCTCAGTTTTCTGGAAAATGCATATGATACAGCTAGTGTCCCTGAGGATCTCTTATCTTATTTTCAGTCTCAATGAGAAATAAAAATGAATTCAAACTTCAGGACACAATATGCTTTCATAAGATATGATTGGGACATTTGACATTGCCTTTGCCAACCCAGATGTCCTGCAGGGAATTTTCTACTTACATCCTCTGAAGAATGTTGACTTAGGCTGTCTTAGCTGTCAACAAAGGTACACATGGAGAAAGTCATTGAAGAGCTTGCCAATTTTATTGACAGGACCAATTCCATCCATTAAAGAACCCAGAATACTTTAATTACACCATAGAAACCTGCAACCAATTTACCTAGCTTATTAAAATTTAATTTTGTATTATTATACTAAATTATTAAAGAAGTGTATAAAACCTAAATCTTATTTTCTTTAGATTTGATTAAAAACAAATTGATATTCATCAATAATTTTCTTTCTAAATTTGAAATGTTTGTAGTTTGGATTAAACATATTGTTCTTTTCTCTTCTCTTCCTAGAACTCACATTTTATAGTCTGGCTAACATTATGATAGACATGATTCATGCAAATGCTGCTTAAGACACACCATCATAAAAGCAGATCTGTTGACAGCATACCTTCTAGTTTTGTTTTGAGATTTTTAAATAAGAATAGGTGCTAAGATTACATACAAATTTCTCATGCTACTTTAGATTATCTGCAACCTTTCTAACCAGTTCAGGTTCTGGTTTGTAGGTAAAGAATAAGTTATACTTTGGTGTGAAATGTGAGGACAGAATGGCCACAAATTTAACCTTTGTGTCAAGTATGTCCTTTTCATTGAATATTTGAATTGTTTTATGGGATAGATGGAATTGATATTTTGGTAGTGAGTGACATCCTACTTGTGACGAACCATTGTTCTTCATTCAAGCAGAACACACAACTTACTCCATAGATGCCTTGCCCAATTACAGGCATTCTCAGAAATGGCCAGAGAAGGAAAAGTTTAAAAGAAGACAAAATATGATACACTTTAAATATGCAAATAATTATGCAAATTCTAAAAATTCTATAAAATGTCAATATTTCCTCTCTGTCTCACCCTCATGTCCATCCCCCTCTGAACATCCTTATTAGTTCCACCGATTTGTTGTAGAAACACATAAATTTTGTGTGCATAGCTCACCTCTAGAAGCTCTCCAAGGCATTATGCATTCCGCACATTAGATACCCCTTTATTGACTTGTAAAGCCGGCCAAACTTCCAAACCTCTCTTCTGATTTATAGTGTAGATCTTCATAATTAATCTCCAAGCATTTCAGCAAATCAGCCCCAAACTGTCCAGATAGCTTTAGCTGAAAAGTCCGTTAGTTTCTTCTTAGTGCCAAGTCAATTTTTATTCCCTCTTCTCACCCCATTCAGTTGAGAAATTTAGCTAGTTATAACCTTGGCTCTCGATCCTGCTATTCATTGCAGAGTCAAGCCCATGGAGATAAGAAATATTCCAAATTTATGATGAATTATCCAAACAATGAATTCCCTGCCCTATAATGTAAACCCTGCCTATCTTCCTCAATGCTCTAATTAAAAGACTCCCTGTTTTGACTCTGTTTCTCCCTCCACAAACCTCCCTTTTCAAAGTAGATTTTGGCACTGAGTTCTTATGTGGTGTAACTGAGCTGCTGTATATCCACTTTTGGTTTCCCTATCTCTGCTGTGCAAGGCTCCCCAAGCCTCTATCATCGCTAGAATCTTTTGTCAATGCTGTTCATATGTTCTCTTGTCCTATAAACTGATCAGAAATATTGAAAACTAATTTCACGTTCATGTCCCTATACCTGGGCTATAATTTTCAACCCGGAAAATGGATCCTATATCCTAATAGATGAACTTAACTTGACCTGTCCTAACACCTAGATTCATAGTCCTGCCATCCTTAGACTGATCCAACTCGTCTGTTTACCCAACTCCACTTCCCATATGTGCATGTTTCTTATTCAGTCTTAATAAATCTCCCTAAGAAGTTTTGAAGGGGTAGAGTTTGTATATTTGGAACAATTAACAAAGTTGTCACTGTAAGAGTGATCTTGAGTTAGCATTATTAAAAAAAATGTGATAAAGCAACTTCATTAAGTCAAACAAATGCAGATGCATTATAAATTCAAATCATGAGAATTAATGTCTCTGATTATTCATGTACCTACCAATCTTCTGAATTCTAACATCACTCTTTAATTCTTCCACACTTTTGAATGTGATATATATAACTATATACAGTTATTTAATGTTACATATGTGTATATGATTCATAGAAGAAGTCAATGACTAGTTTTATACTTATGACTCCCATAGTTATTTGTGACTTATATGTTGCTAGATGCATGGAATGTATTCAGCAGATTTATACTGAATGCACATCAGTATTTTTAACAACCAACCAATGCAAAGAAACTGGAAAAATCAAATACATTCTTAGTTATATCAAATTGACTTTTAAGATTTTATTTTAAATATGAACAAGAATTTAGAATGCCTAAATTATTTCAATTTATGAGGCAAAATATGTACAACACTTCAAATTTTAAGGTTGATCCTCCAAATGAACTCAATCGGTAACAATAACTTTTTACATTCATAAATATTTTAGGTAGCAAAATGCATTACTTATAGTCTAAACTTTACCCAAGAGTTAAAACTTATGATCTAGTATTTGCTATGAAAGTTCTGCTCTTGAATTTCTGTGTAATCTTTCACTTTTGGGGAATAATATATGTTATTAAAATATTGATGAGATTAAATCATTCTTTTGAAGTATAAGGTATTTATTTAGTCTAGAAATATGTTTTGAATATCTATTGTTCCAAAAACTATGCTGTGTTCTGGTGACAAGTGGATTTAAAAAATTAGAACATAATCAAAGAAATATATATGCAAATAATTTACAATAAAATTATCCAAGAGATATAACAATAAACATATTCTTAATTGTATAAGGATACAGTAAACAATGTGATTACTTTTACTGGATGACTCAAGTGCGTTCAGGCAGATGCTGTGAGTTTTGAATAAGGAATAGAAGTCTTCTAGAAATAGAATGATTTTAGAATGGACTTTAAAGCAGAGTAAGGAGCACATGCAGAAGCATGGAAACATGAAAGGGCATGACATTTTGGGGGAATGGTGAGAACTCTTTCATGTCACTGAATATTTAACAGGTAGGATGTGACTGGAGAATTAGGTTAGATTCAAATTGTGAAGAAACTTGTATGTTGAAACAATAGTTCACCCATCACACTCTTAGATATAGAGAGCCAACTATAGTTTAAACAGAGATTGTGGTTCTTAGGTTAGTTTTATTTGTGTAGTGTGTGTATGTGTGTGTGTGTGTGTTTTCATGTGTTTGAATTTGCGTACATAAAACAGACTTTCACTGAATGTTTGAGCAAAATAATTACAGCAGAGTGAATGTAGTGGAAAATGTCCTTGTCTTTTCTCATTACCACATTGTGGGAAGACAGATGAGAGTATTGTTCTCAGCCCTGGGAATAGGGCAGTCTCTTGCCTAATCCATTCAGAATTATCCTATTGCTCACACCTGGGTAATTGGTTCACGGAACTGATGATTTAAAAATTGCTAATCAAATTTCCTTGATTAAAATGATGAATTTGTTCTGATCAGCTGAAGGAAAGGAGCAACAAACACCACGTGTACTCACCGTTAAATTGGAACTAATTGATCAACACTTATGTGCACATATGGAAATAACATTCACGGGAAATCAAGCAGGTGGGAGCAGGGAGGAGGGGATGCGTAAATTCACATCTAACAGGTACAATAACTTTGGCTCAAACTGTACAAAAGCAATTTATGCAACAAATGTTTTTACCCCCATAATATTCCGACATTTATAAAAAGAAAAATAAATAAAATAAAAATTAAAAAAATAAAATGATGAATTAATGAATTGTGTCATGATTCAATTAATGCCAGTAGGCCTGAGATGAATATTACTGTGGACTTCTCAGAAGGAAAGGTCTTTGGTCTTCTAAGCAATCGATCAGAAGACAGATCTTTCTTTTTGCACTATTTAGTGTTCAGGTATAAAACTGAGAATTTCAGCAGCTATTTTTTTTTCAACAAGAGAGAAGACAGACTTAGAAGTATGCTGACACCACAAAAATTAGAGTGAGGAAACAGAGAAATAGAATTCTGATGACACAGTGGAGTCATTAAATTGAAATCAACTTAGAAGGACAGAAAAATTGGGGTTTTCTATTACATGCCACAAAAAAAGAAGCCCAAAGACTGGAGCAAGCATGAAAAAGAAAAAAGAAACCCTCAAATCTAATATGCCATATCATTATTACAAAAATTTTTAGAAATGTCTTTGAAAATATCTCATTGGCCATTTCTGACTTGTCTTAGCTTTGTTTTTGTTTTTAATTAAAAATAAAACAATAGCAAAATAATCTGGATAAGCACATGTTAATAGCAAGTAGAAAAGTTTCAAGAATAAATAAGTGTATGAATTCAAGTCTTCCTCCGAAAATAGATTCTGGTTTTATCTTTCCAGAAAAATAATAAAGGAGATTTTTAAGAATATAATACTAAAATATAGAATAAGCTCACAATTTTAGTAAAAACTGCCCCCATGGATGGATACATAAAGTGTAACCAATGTTTTGTTCTTACAAGTTATGCTGAAATGAATGTACCAAAAATTGGTATAACATTTCAAGTATAAATCTGCAAGTAAACACAACACTATGTAAAATGATCTATCAGTTTGTCTCAGTTAATTAAACTATTCCAGACTATGGTCCACAGTACAACATAATACATTTTATCTAGTTTCTTATTCATTCTAGAGCTTCAAAGTTAAAACTGACAATAAAGTCAAAAGAAAAGGAAAAAAAAGAACGATGGCTCAAATAATTAGTTTCCTCTTATGAAAATAGCATTTGTTGGATTTGTTGACAAAGAAAAACAAATTTACTAAATACCTTGTATTTTTATGATGTTCCTTTAAGAATATTGCCAAAAAATCTATGTCAATATTGTCATTTTTTTAAAACAGGCCGATCTCCAGGTATCAACTACACTGCTATCATTACTGATACTAGTTTAACAGATTCCTTTGTGCAATTTCAAATCCTATAATTTTATTATAATTTTGATATTCAGATGTAATTTGATCATGAATTGAATCTAGTAGATTTATGCAAAAGAGGCATTTGGGTAGATGTTATCTTTGAAAACAAGAAATTGATTCTCCTTTTTGTACCCATTCATAATCCACATGTGAACTTGACAGTCCTAGATGAAAATAAGCAAATGATCCATCTCTAAGTGCTCAAAAACATTTAATAGCAAATAAACACAACTCAAAAATAGTTTTAGGCTGGTTGCCATGGCTCACGCCTATAATTCTAGCACTCTGGGAGGCTGAGGCCGGTGGATGGCCCAAGGTTAGGAGTTTGTAGACAAGCCTGATCAAGAGTGAGACCCCGTCTCTACTAAAAATAGAAAGAAATTAGCTAGACAACTAAAAATATACCTATAGAAAAAATTAGCCGGGCATGGTGGCACATGCCTGTAGTTCCAACTACTTGGGAGGCTGAGGCAGGAGGATCGCTTGAGCCCAGGAGTTCGAAGTTGCTGTGAGACAGGCTGATGCCACGGCACTCCAGCCCGGGGAACAGAGTGAGGCTCTGTCTCAAATAAAAAAAATGGTTTTAAACACTTTATTTTATTAAATAGAATGAGAATAAAGAGAACCTGTGGACTGTAATTATCATACTTCAGGAACACACTTTGATAGAACCTCATTAAAAATAGAGGGATTCTATATTTAGTTGCCAGTATTATGCAAAGAAAATTGATAGTAAATAATGAGCTCCTTAACTACCAATAACAGGCCATCAAAGGGGCATCAGAAAAGTTTAATTGCCTAAAAAATATTTTCTACCATTTCACTACAATTACTATTAATATTTAAAGTACTTTCATTGTGCTTTATGTATGGTAGGGGTGTTTTCAAGAGGAATACAGCAAAATTAAAGCTTGGCTCCTTGGGATCCACGTCTAATTGAGAAAAGGCTAGCAGTGTTTGGCATAGTCTAGTTCGTTATTCTCAATAAAAAGCTGGGAGAATAATTCAATAATATCTGAAAAAACTGAGAGACAATGGAACTCTATGGTGAAAAATTTGAAAACTATCACTGCACAAGTTTTAAGTCTTTGGCTAGCCTGGTCTCTGTTACTGATAACCAAGGCCACCTACACTGTTGGAAGAAATCAGTGCAAAATGAAAACATGGGTTCCTTGTTCAAAAACCAGGAAAAGTGTTTCATTAAAAGTTCTAAAATATAATGCATTTTTCTTTCTTCCATGGTGTATTAACTTGTGTTGATGTGTTTGTCTTTTTTAATTTGCTGTTCGATGTCATTCTAAGAAATGACAAGATAGAAATTTAAATTGTTAATAAATATTATTATTTATGTTTTTTGTATAATGTCACTTTTAAATGTAAACGTAAGGACATTGAATTCACATGGATATCAACCAAAATTATTATATGTCATACAAATTTTATTCTTTCCAGGATACCAAAACCTTCACAAAACTCAGTTGTTATTTCACTTCTTGAGGCTCACATAGTCTACCAATCCTCCCTGCTTACAGTAAGGAAGGACTAAAAGGAAAAGGAAATATGGGTTGCACTAGCCTTCCATTTTCTTTTGTCATCATTCCCTCCATAAACTGTTGGCTAATAAGTATTTGAACACAAAATTGTTCTTCCTCTCCCTTTTTATGACTTTTCTTCATTTCTGGAATTCCTATTGAGTATATTATGTGTCTTCTCAGTCTAAAATCCATGTATTTTAAATTTTGTTTCACATTTTAGATCTTTTTACAATTCTGTGTAGAATTCTGGATAATTGTCTAAAATCCATAACCTCTCCTCAGCTATGTTTAATCTTTCCTCTGTGTTCAATTGCTAATGTTGATGACTGAACATTAATGGGAGGATCACTTGAGCCTAGGAGTTCCAGACCAGCCTGGGCAATAGTGAGACCTCGTTTGTGCAAAAGACAGAAAAATTAGCTAGGCATGGTGGTGTGTGCCTATGGTACCAGCTACTCTGGAGGCTGAGGCAGGGGGATCACTTGATCCCAGGAATTGGAAGCATAGGGCACTTGGATAGTGAATTGGGCTGTCCAGACTTGTGACTTGCCCAGGCATCCTGTTAAATGGGGAATAAGTGAAACCTGATGGGATGGAAATCTCCTCTGTTTTTGTGGATTGCTTTAGTACCAGAAATTTAATTGACTGGAGAAAGAGAATTGGCAGGAGAAAGAAAAGAACCGAAAAATTCTTTCAGTTTAAATGTTTATGCATTGTAGAAAGTTCAGTGTTAAAAGATCCTATATACTTTGCTACAAAATTCTAAGAAATGATAATATGAAGAAAAAATATTAATTCCATTTAAGTATCATTTGAGGATAAAAATCACTAGCATAACTTACCTTTCTTGAAAACACACAAACTACTTTCATGAAAAAATATAGGAAACTGAGAGAGGAATTAAAATAAATTTAAAAAGAAAAAATATCCAGGATAAAAAAATTATTATACAATTATTTTAAGTGAACATAGATGTCATACAATTGTGGCAATAAAATCTAATAAGTTAAGAAATTATGATTAGAGACAAAAATTAAAATATTTTAAACCCTGAGTCAGCAAAAGTTACAGTATCAAAATTTGAGAAGTGTAAGAATTCCAAGAATTATGTGGTTCATTTAACAAAAATAGACCATTTTCTTTTAATGTGCGTGATTAAAAAATAACTACTTAAAAAGCTTAATGATTTTCAGAAAATATTTTCTTAATTAAATGATAATTTTAAGCAACATCCCTCTCATAGCGAAGAAATAGTAATCAGAATTTCATTAGTTTCTCAATTTCTATTCTTTTTTTAAAAATTATGCAAGAATGTGATGCTCATTTAAATAAAATTGTTCACTTAGAGAAAATTCTGAAAACTCTGCAAAAAAAACTGTTGGAACTGATAAATGAATTCATTAATGTTGGAGGACAAACATACAAAATGAACATACAAAAATCAGTAGTACTTCTATGCACCCCCCACAAATTATCCCCCCAAAAAATCAAAAAAATAATCCCACTTACAATAGCTAAATAAATAAATTAAATAAATAAAATACTTAGGAATAAATCTAACCAAGGAAATAAAATCCACACACTGAAAACTACAAAACATTGTTGAAAGAAACTGAAGACAAAGCAAATGGAAGGATATACCATGATCATGTATTGGAAGAACTAGTATTGTTAAAATGTTCATAATACTCAAAAGTGATTTACAGATTCAATGTAATCTCTATCAAAATTATAATGGCATTTTGTCACAGAAACAGAACAAACAATTCTAAAATTTGCAATGAATCACAAAAATTCTGAATAGCCAAAGCAGTCTTGAGCAGAAAGAACAAAGCCATCACATTCCCTGATTTCAAAATATACCACAAAGATATGGTAACCACAACGACATGATACTGGCGTAAAGACAGACACATAGGCAAAAGAAACAGAATAGAGTGCTCACAAACACATCTACACATTTTGGGTCAGTTGATTTTCAACAAACATGCCCAAAACACACACACAATAGGGAAATAGCAGTCTTTTCAATAAATGGTGTTGGAAAAATTAGATATCCTTATGCAAAAGAATGCAATTAGACCCTTAATTCATACCTTATACAAAAATCACCTGCATAGCAAAGACAACAATCACCAGAATGAAGAGAAAACTTATGGAATCAGAGAAAGTATTTGTAAACCATTAAGGGGTTAATATTTGTCTTTGTCCAATTTGTGCTGCTATAACAGAACCCCACAGACTGGGTAATTTATAAACAATAGAAGCTTTTTTGACTCATGGTTCTGGAGGCTAGAAAGCCAAAATCAAGGGGCTGTCTCTGCTGAGGGTTTTTTTTGCTGCCTTATAATGTGGTAGAAGGCATCACATGGCAAGAGAGCACACATCAGAGAAAGAGAGAGAGAGACAGAGACAGAGAGAGGAGGAGAAGGGGGCCAAACTCATCCTTATATCAGGAACTCACTCTTGTAGTAACTAATATATACTATATACAATAAAATTATATATAGTTATTATATAATAATATATAATAACTAATAATTAATGGAATTAATCCATCCAGGAGAGCAAAGACCTCATGACCTAATCACCTCTTAAAGGTCCTACTTTTAAACAATTTTGTATTTTAGGTTAAGTTAAACTTTGGGGGATACATACAAACTAGAGCAATATTCAAAATAAGTAAGGGAAACAATTCTATAACAACAAAAAGAAAAACAAAAAAACCTTATTTAAAAATTAGCAAAGGACCTGAATAGACATTTCTCACAAGAAGACACACAAATGGTCAACAAGAATGTGAAAAAATGCTCAACATCACTAATCATGAGGAAATGCACATTAAAATTAAAATGAGATATCACCTCACACCTGTCAGAATGGCCACTCTTAAAAAGATGAAAGATAGTAAGGCTGCCAAGGATGTGGAGAAAAGGGAACACTTGCACCCATTGGTTAAGAATATAAATTGGTACAGCCATTATGGAAAACATTATGGAGGTTCCTAAAAACATTAAAATTAGAACTACTATATAATCCAGCAATCCCACTACTGGATATATATCCAAAAAAACATGAAACGAGTATGTGAAATAGATATCTACACTTCTATGTTTACTGCAGCATTATAGCCAAGATGTTGAATCACCCTCAAAGTCTATCAAGGGATGAATGGGTAGAGCAAATGTGATATACTATTCAGCCTTTAAAAAGAAGGAAATCTTATCTTCAAAGACATGAATCAACCTGCATGGCATTATGTTAAGCAAAATGAGCCAGGCACAGAAAGACAAATTCCACACAATCTCACTTATATGTGACATCCAAAAAGTCAAACTCATAGAAGCAGAGAGTAGAATGGTGGCTACAAGGAGCTGGGGGCAGAGGTGGGGATTGGGGAGGTGCTGATCAAATACAAAATTTCAGCTATATAGAGGCAATTAAGTTCAAAAGATCAATTGTGCATCACGGTGAGTATAATTAATAGCAATGCATTCTATACCTAAAAGCTGCTAAAAGAGTAGATTTTAAGTTTTCCTACCACAAAAATAAATGATAAGTACTTGTGGTGATGGGTATGCCAATTAGTTTGATTTAGCTGTTAAACAATGTATATATATTCCAAAACATGTTGTACTTAATAGAGATGTATAATTTCTATTTGTTAATTAAAGAATAAATTATTAAAAGAAAGATAACAATTTATCTCTCAATTTAGCTATTAGCCATCCTTTTTATCCTCTTGAAAGCATTGCATGGTGTCTGAGGTGATGTTCAATGAAGTGTTTATATACACAATAGTGCATGAGCTGATTAGACCAGCTCATGTGAGTTAATTGTTAACTTTTCTGAAACTTTGTAAACTGGTTGTTAAACTATTATGAGCTAGAAATAGGCTATGTTTGCAGTATTTATACCACAGAAATTGGCAAATACTATCAATTTGGGTCTTTTGTTTTGTTTTTACAGAGAGCCTATTTCCTAAGATACCACTTGACAGGAAATACAGTTATTTGTTAATTATTTATTTGAACTCATTTCCTCTGATTGCCTATTATGTCGATAAAAGAAAAACCATTATATTTTAAAAGAACAAATACAAACCACATTTCTAATTTTTTTGTGAAATCCTTGTTTTGTTTTTTTGATCCCTCAAAACAAGATCCTTTCTTCACATAAATGATAGCATTTTCACAGTTCGAAGAGAGAATTTCATTCTGTTTATTTAAAGTATTTCATGTACTAAAATTTCCAGATTTCATGGGGAAAAAGAAGAGGGCACTTTTAGTAAATCCAGGTAAAAAGCACCTTTCAATAAATCCCTCATATCTCAGATACATATGAAAGAAAGAAACGAAACTTTCAAAAGACTAGAGAAAACTTGTGTGTTGGTGATGAGAGGTTTACTTTAAACATTGAGATGTCTAATTTTACGAAGCGGTAACACTGACTCATATTTTGTACATTCTTCTGTCTCAACAGAACCAATTTTCAGTGTTTCAACTTGTCCTCAGTAACCACAGAAAAATTCTCTAGCATTGATGGTCTATCCCTGTTTTCCTATTTTTCAGTTCTAATTTCTCCCTGACATTCTAAATGGAGCTATTGGTTTATAATATTTGTGAAATGTGAACATATAAAGTTATGTGCATTGAGCTAGCTAAAACCGTTTGTTCTTCATTTGTTATCAATTCTTTATAAATTGTTCTATTTACCAAACAGAACTGCTTTCTTTGTTCTAATCAATACATATTTTCTCTAAATGCCTTTCAAGATATTGGATGCAGTGTTCTTAAATTTAATACCATATTAATTCCATAATACATTAGGCTTTAGTGACAAAAGAAATAAAATCGGGATTGATTGATTTGTACCTAGGCTAAATTCACAAAGTATCCTGGAAAGTTTGCTAGAACTTCACATATTACTACCTTCTAGATTTTATCTGAGGAACCTGAATTTGCCGGTAGCATTGACAAGAGTTTGCAGGGAAAACATTAAGAACGTACTACAGCAGTACTGCACAAAGAATGTTGTATCAGACCTTCAAATGAAATTCATTTTGTAATCACAGTCTGTGAACTGTCCCAATACTTCCCTTAATATTCAGCCTCCCTCCCAAAGAAAACGCCACACAGCTAGGACTGAGCTCGTGTTCTCTCTAGTCAACGGGAAGTTATTCTGGGAAGGATGGCATTGATTCTGAATGATGACTTGTTGAACCTCTAGGTATTGGTAACCATGATAAATTTATTAAAGTTTGTAGATTTCACTTTACAGATTTATCTGTGGTCTTTGTATTTCTTCACTGAAAAGGCATTCTCTCTCATGAAGTCGGCCTGCTCCATGGTTTAATACTTGTCCTGATTGCAACCGTCCTCGCTGATGAAGCTTAAAGCACGCTCTGCCTACCATACTCCATCTCTATCTATTCTTTTACCTGCCATAACATCCCAATCTCTTCTCTGCTGATAGTACTTGAAATCCTGTTTTACTTTTTCCGCTTTTAAGACCATTATTTTTCTATTAAATTGTCCTAACTGACTCTGACAGCCTGAAGATATTTTACATATTTAGCATAAAACTGAAGACTGCCAAAACGAGAGAAAATAAATAAAACCTGGAGATCAATCTTATTAATGAATATTACACACCTCCTTTGCTCAAAAAATGTTTACTGCTCCCTGTATTTACACATGGAATATGTAATTCTAGGTCCTTAATGGATTTTGTCATATCTATTGATACTGCCATTGTTTTAAGAATTGAAACCAGTTCTTAAACCAGTCCTTAATTGGTTCAAACCAGTTTTTATAAGACATGGAAAATCTATAAGCTGAAATAAGTGAACACTTGTCAATATATAAAAAGCATTTCATGATGAGGGACAATTTAATTTATATTATTTGTCCTAATAGTGATTTTATTGACCTACCGTTTGTCACAGAGAGCTAAAAGTGGTCTAAAATAAGGAGATTTTAATAGTGGCAATTATCCTAACAAAAATAATCTAATATTTATCTCTTCACAACAGAATCAAATTAATTTCACAGACTTTTTCCTATCATGACCTGACCTAGAGTGTCTACCTTGACCTCATCTGCAGAACGCATCTCATAATTGCCCTTGAACTTGTCCATCCGAGACAGGAATCATGCAGTGAACACTGTACTCTCCTCCTCCCTTGCTCCTCTGGCTTTAGTTGCTCTTGGCCTGTGGAATTTTTTGGATGCATTTCACTGTTGCCATGGCTATGAAGACCCACATCAAATGACAGAGCTGCTCTCTCAAAGTTTGAACACTGTAATGTTCAGAGCCAGCCTCAAAAACATGTACAGATTATGTGTCTCTATCCCACTGTGTTTCGTTTTGTCACTTGGGAAGCTGAGCAGTGCCACTTGTGTACCTGGTCCTCACAGAGTCATTCTCAAATAAAGACCCTTCAGATTCTGTCTGAATTCCTCTCACTGTGGGATCCAGATACCACCCATAATGGCAGGCTAGGCAGAGAAAATCCTATATTTTTCTTTCCCCTCCCTGTGTATTCTCCTTCTCTCCCCAATAATGTTCTCCAATCTCCTCTTCGCTATCAAACCAACTCATAAGATATGAATGTCTGATGTCTCTTGCACACTGCTCAGTAGTAACCTCCCAGACAGCCTCTTTAGTGTGTTAGGACCAGTTTCTGCATCTATGTTGCAGTTCAGTACATCAGAACACTATGATATGTGTTCAGCATTCTATTGAAATCCTTCCTTTTTCTACTCCAGATTTTTATCAGGCTTGCCATTCCTGTTATCAGATATTTTGTGGTTGAGTGAGGGGCAATTGGTCATTCTCCCAAACGTGGTTTCCCCTCTGCCTCACTACAGACCCACACCCCTCTACCCAAGCCTGCAGCTCCACCACCACCCACCCAATTCACCCCACTTACCCTTAATCGACATCAAGATGATCTCACTGGGCACATCCCATATGGTGTGTCTGGATGTCTATAAGCATTTGGAGCTATAATACTCTCAAAATGAGACATGAGATCACAGGAAAAACTGTACAGGAAAAGGAGACTACTCTTAAAAATTAGAAACAAGGCCACTATATTCAGAATCAAAATTCTCAGGGGGAATTTTCAAGTACTTGGAGGCTGGTCTTAGAACAAGAACAGCTTGAGGTTGTGTTCCAGCCCCACAATTGCCCTGCCTCAGTAGGAAATGATTGTAGTATGTTTTGCAGCTTTTAGAACATAAACATTTTAACGGCTTGGAAACACCAACTCCAGTCTTATTATTGATAGAAAGTGAGGAAGCAAATCAAAGGTATGGTGAGGACTATTTTTCTGCACTTATAAGAAAAAAAAATCTGTGAAATGGAGATATTTTCTAAATATGATTTTCTGTTTATTTGGAGGAAAAAATACTAATTTATGTAAAGACATATTCCACATTTGGTCTCAAAAGGTTTATAAATGAAAATCAATCATACGTGAGAAATTGAATTTTTTCATACAGTTACTGGGTGAGAGTCATACTTTACGAAAGTAAATGAAGTTCTGTCTTGAGATAATGAGAATACAGCTGCCAAGAAAAACTGAAATATTCCCTATAGATCTTTTTTCCCACTTGATCCTATATCACATAATTATTTTTGGAAAACATTCAAAGTAATAATGATTTTAATGCCCTAAAATGAATATGGGGGGGTCAACAGTTCCCAATTAAGATTGGAAGATTAATAAAAATGTAACAAATCTGAAGAATCTGATGGCCCTGCCAGCTCAGTATTATATTTTGAGAAGCAAGTACTGAAACTTTTTCTTTCAAATATCAGCAAATTATCTGCAGCTCCTATATATAGTTGCCTTTCAGGGTTTTTTGTTTTTTTTTTTTGTCTTTCTATTTTTGGTCTGCTTGGCCTAGAACTTTCTGTATAGTCCTAATATGGGATACTCTGCTCTTAAACATCTCTGTCTTCTTATCTTCCTTAAAACTGTAATATATGCTTTCGCAATTACCTTTCTGACCACATCGGTGTGTCTTTTAACTGGCTCCTATTCTTTCTCTCACATCTTAGATGTGGAGCTTTCCAGAGGTTCAGTCCTCAATTCTCTACCATTTTTGATTCATGGTTATTATCTACTCTCAAAACATCATAAATTCTGTGTGTTTGGATTCCAAACCTTCATCTTCAGTCACTCAGTTTACTTGAATTTCTCTCGGATGTCATCATATCTTTGGGGTTTGTTACTAGTTGAAATGTTTCTTTCTGAAGAAACTTTCCCCTACCCACCTCCCCCAGTTGTAAAACAAGAGCAGTTTGTATGCTGCAGTATATGGCATATTCAGAATACATTGCAATCCTTTGATTGCAAAGCCTTGAATGTGAAGAAGTTGTATAAGCATGTCATCTAGGACCTGCTAACTGGCCACTCATACATGTATACAAAAGGATAAACACTCCTTAAAGGTGTCAACATATTCCAACATCAGACATTTAGTATATGTTTAGAAAATCTGAATTGGTACAATGTGAGGTGGGCAGCCCCCTAGTGTGATTTAGGCTTGCAAAACTGATAAAGGAGAGAAATGCAAAGTCCGAAAATTAGTTTACAACAGCTAAGTATAGCTATCAAAAAGTAAAATATTTATCTTCATTGATCAGAGCGTTCTTTTTGATGCAGATAAATGAAGTTTGGAAGTCAAATTATAATCAAAAGTCCATTCAAGTATATATGGATTTCTACATTAAAATACACATGAAATCCCCAATCAATTAAGAGCCTCACCAATATTTGGGTCTTTGGTTTAACTTATGTTTATGTTCCCACCTGAGTAACACATTTTCAGTATATTTATTAATGTCTTAAATAAGATTAATGCCAAATATTATCCTGGAAAACATTTGCCTTTAAAAAGACTTTGAATAGGGACGATCTTCTCTTTCTAATGGCTATTTTATAAGTTAACGCTTGGAATTAAACTTGGATCTTATTTTTTTATTTTGAAATGTAGCCAGAGGAGGGAAGGGGTAAGAGGGAAACTGTGATTCCATACACTTTTCCTGTGGATATTTTGCCTTATGCCAGATAGTTCATGATCAAGTAGCACAATACCACGGTTAAAACATGGTAGGCAATCAACAAATGTAAGTGGAAAATACTAATAAAGTGAATAATTGAATGAATTACTTCCTTCTTTTCTGATAATCATGAAACCCTAGGGAATTGTAGTTACGAAAATTGCTGAAAAACATTCCAATGATGTAGATTATGCATGCATTCTGCCACTTTATAGGGCTAATAATATTCCCATTATGTACTTGAAAATTGGAAATTGTTTTCTTGTTGTTTTTATGTTCGCATGGAGCAAGAAATAAAATGGAGACCCGTTAACCTAGAGATAAGCTTTCTCGGAAAGGTGTTTTTCTTGGGGTGGGGGGTGAGTAATAAAATATATGAGAACTATTTCAAATGCTTTATTTTTCACTTTAGAATTTAAAGAAATAAAACTGCCTCAAGCAGTGGGAAGTCCTATATTTTTCCACCTTTTGCATTCTATTCTTAAGTTTATTAAGTGGGAGTAGAAAGGAAAGAATGAAGTAAAAGATGTTATTTTATACTTATCTATCCTGATCCCAATATTTAAGTATACAAAGCTTCTCCTTGCATCTGTTATTACTGTGTTTAATATGTAAATATTCCAAGTAAAATATGTCCCTACTCCACTTATAATTCAACAAATAAATCACTGAATATTTATGGGTACATAATATGTGTCTCATCCTGACCTTGGCAGGATGTGAAGAGATATGATTTTTACAAAGAAATAAAACAGGACAAAGTACTCAATAATGAGAACAGACACTAACATGCATTCGACCTTCACAGAACTCCTGAATACTGGAATAAACCATATTTTTCACCTCTCACACAAATGCATAATCACCACGAATTGGAGCTTTGCCTTCTGGAGCCATAATACAGTAAGCAGAACATGGTTATGGACTTGGTTTTTTCTAAGAACCTCAAAACAATAGAACCAGAGAAGAAATATTTGTGTATTCACCCTGAGGAATTTAGAAGAGAATCCTTTTCAGATCTAAAGAATGTTAAATGCATGGACACAGGCTAATATTAGTAATCAGGATTTTTGAAAAGGAGATGGAGAAAAATGCCAAGAGGAAGTTTTTTAGCACAAATTTCTCAAATAGACTTAGGTACTAGATGTGGGTTGCTGTGAAGACAAGCATGTTCATTTAAAGTATATGCATTGGCTGGGGACATACTAATAGAATTTCAGAGTGAAAGAATCTTAGCGGAGTTCAGATACACTGCCAAAATCCTACCAACTTGTGGCTGATGAGACCAGTTTGCTTAGGTCTTGCTTCAACAGAACAGACATTCAGACATTAGCACATCTGAATGTTTCATTCTGATCACCTGTTTGCCCAGCAACTATTTAGTATTATCTCTGAGATATTATTAAACCTACATCAATCTACCTCGCACATGTATTAGCATAGCTGTCATTCATTCATAAGTCAGTCATGGAAGGTTAAATACACTTCACTTTAGTCTGCCACACTCTTCTTCTTCTTCCCCTCAATCTCTACCAAACATCCCAGTACAAACTACAATTTTTATATGTCCACAAGAGATTTGACCCTGGACCAGAAATACCAGTATCATCTCTCAACTTATTAAAAATGCAAATTATTAGGTCCCATTCTAGACCTACTGAGTAAGAAATCTGGAGGTAGGGCCCAGCCTTCTCTGTTTAAATAAGTGTTTTAGGTGAGCTGGATGTATGCAAAATTTTAAGAACTACTGCTCTATGCCATGTTACATGAGGTAAACAAGCCATTAGCAATGCATAAATAGCAATAGATGATATATTAATACTATTGTTATACATATGTGATCATATATTGGTAACTTACAAATATTAGTAAATCCAAAGCATCTAGACCTACAGAGAGATGAGAAAGTCCAACATTTGAGGAAATCCAAGTAATCGCAACACAATAAAAAGCTGGAGTTAAGTTCAGACATCACAATTCATATTCTGGCTAGGATATATGATGTCTGATAAAACTAATCTAATAGAAACTAGATCTCATTTTTTTAGAATGTTAGGAATCTATATAGAGCAAACTTTAGGAAAACCTGACATAACATGCATTTAAAGGGCAATGCTGTCAGCTTTGAAATTAAGAGTTCCAACATTGAAAGCTTACTTAAGATATGGGCACCTTCATATAAGTTGAGGGGTTTACAAGATTGTTGTAGGAATGGCACAGGATAACTTGTGGAAGTTCTTAACAGAGATCTGGAAGATAATTAAGTATTCCATATATATTGACAGAACCTAAATGGTGAGTCTTTTCCTTCCTTTACTGGCATAAACCTAGGCTAATTTTTGAGATCTCATTGCTCAGTTCTTTATTTTAATCTGTGTGGAGCCCACAGTCATTTTTACTGAAGCAGTAAAACAAATCTCTCTTAAATATTTATACTCATATTCTCAAGAGACAGATACAAATGTAAGGAGCTCTTGAGATTTTGCAACGGGACCTGTAATTAAAATAAAATGTACCAAGCACATTCTGCTTTGGCAGTGCTCTTGTGGCAAAACATCTGAAGAAACTCAAAGATTGTTATTGTCATTACTTTCTTGGACATTGGCACTGCATTTCTCTTACTGAATGAACTTAACTGCCTGTTGCAAATAAAAGTATTAATATAAAAAGGAATTCTTATTTACTTGAACAACCATAAGTGACATTCCTGGAAGTAGAAGGTGATGGAAGGCCTGAAGTTCAGAAAGGATATCATTTCTGCTTTCTCTTACGTGTGTTTTATAAATAGAATAGTGAGATGGAATACTAAAATATAATGAATTATTTTTAGATTGGCTGGGTAAAATAGACACTATTATCTCTTCATAAAAATCAAAGTGATTTTAACCAATTACTATTGTTGCTTATTTTGTGAATAATTTTCTGAATAACATTTTCTTAGTCATGTATCTATGTATGTGTATGTTAAAAGTGACATTGAGACATTGTTATGGTAAACTTACCAGACCAAGAAGAGAAGACAAGAGGGATCTTCACAGAGATATGAAATACTACCAAAGGAGTGTAATACTTTTGTTTGAGCTTAGGGAAGGAGAATGATAGAGAAAGAATCTAATATAATAAAATTGTACTTGTGTAGGACTTGAATAGCTGCAAAGAATTCAATGGTCTTGATCAGAAATCTTGAAGAAGTCAGAAGTAGAATATATAAATAGATTGAATAGAAGAAAAATACTAAAAATTAAGAAGGTAGGCAGACAGCTGGAACACCTAAAAATAAGAGACAGAACTCAACTCACTGGCCTGTGTATAAAGATTCCAGTCCAAGGAAGGTCAATATGAGTTAAGCTGTTTTATAGAGAAGGAAACTAAGGTTAAAGGAAGTGGTATATACACAGTAGGGGAGAATTAAATACTATATGTCACATACATTTTCCTTTACACTATCTATGTTACTACTCATACATTATAGCTGAATTTCCTGCATCTATAGTCTATCCTCACCTTTTCTTTCTCAAAGTAACATTATTTTATTGTTTGGGGAATATTAAAGCAATTTTACAATTTTTATTGAAATATATTACACAAAATCTATTATCTACCACTAAGAGAATTCTAAGAAAAGAATTTATCGATGTACTTTGCTATTTCAGTATTATCATACTCTTAATAATATTAATTGTATTCATTAATTTCAGTACTCTTTTGTTACATTTTACCAGAGTTTTTCACTATTGGCCATAAAATTAAGATTAAAATTACAACATGAGATATCACTGTTATGAAGGAAATTCCAAAGCAACTGGAGGGATTATTTAACAATAAAAAAATAAAAAGTGGGACACGTTAATAGAATAACATGTGTTCACATAGTCCATATAAACACAGAAACTTGTTACATTCATATATGTATTCATTTTTAGGTGTCTATTATGCAAAATGTCTATTCCTCTACTAAAAAAATCACACTCTGTTACTAAAGACAAGAGTTACAAACATAAAAGGTTAAGAATTATCTAATTTTAGGAAGATTCCAAACTGGTATTCATAGAAAATGGCATAGAATGAAAAAATTTAGTGAGAGTCAGTATTCTAACCACCTAATATGAAATCTCGTTGACATTAGAAACATAGTTCATTCAGAGAGAAAAAAAGAAAGAGCCCTTCAGAAAGAGAATGGGACGCAAGGTAGAAGAGATGCAAACAATCAGATCCTGAAACCTTGTGCTAGTGTATTAGAGATGCATGAATCTTCCTCATTCTGCATGGTCTCAAATAGTCACAAAATAGAGTCAACCCAATGGGAAAAGGAGAGGCAAGCAGGAAGTTTTGTCATCACTGCTCTTTCCTACCAGTGAAATTTAGAGGTGATGTTTCTTTCAAATCCCTCCTAGCCAATCAAAGCTAGAGGCTCCCAAGAGACTGACAATCTGGTTTATGCTACACTGGCGGGCCTTCTCCCTCTGTCCCTTCATTTCCCATGGCATCCTTGTGGTTCATTCTATAGGCACCTGAAGTGAATAGTGGCCACCATTTCTAAATGTTCCTCATAGGGACACATTTGCCTGAATGTCTCTATGGGTTGGAAAATTTTACAGTTTTTTTTTGTTTTTTTTTTTCCTCACAGTCTCTAAGCAGCTTTGTGAGAACTGTGAAAGAGAAAATAGGAACACAAAAATAACTTCGTAGTTTCTGCCCTCAGCAAAGTCTAGGATTGTTCAAGCTGCCTCTAATGTGGTGTCAATCAAGGATCCTACCCTTTTCATAAAAGCCAGCTGCTATAGGAACTTGGAAAATTAGAGTAAAACAGTTAGAATGAGAATGATCCGATGTAGTGCCAGAAAGTCAAGATGCAGATTTATTGGGAAAAACTCATTTCTTTTCATTTTACTTTATGATTAGCTACCATTGTTGAGGGTGGATCAAACATTCTATGAGATTTTATTTGTAATTTCTATTACATTTCTAAAATGCACTCCTGCAAGTACCCACTATTGTATATTTGCTTTCAAACTCCCCCTCTCCCAGCTATTTCTAACTGCAAAGATACTAATTTGTCTGTACTTATTCAAATAATTTATATAAATAGCTTACGTGTTGCAAGGTCAGAACATGTCAGCGTGGTTCATTTGTGATGCCATGCCCTCTTCTGCTTTGTCCTTTTAAGAATAAATTTAACACATTTTTGCAAATGAGCACAACTAAATAAAATACAAACTGAGGAAAAGCTCTGTTGAATTGTCCGTACTCTAAAGGAAGCTGACACCCATCTTGTACCAACATCTATTTATGAACATCTCTGTAAACTTAGGGGGATATTAAGAAGTTGTGTATTGGACTTGACTTATTCTATGAATTGTTACTATTGGTAGACATTGGTTGGATATTTTTAATGCTGTTCTCTAATATTTGAAAGATTCAAAGTAAAATAAAGTAAAATACAGCAAACATCCATGTACACACCCCCAAATTGAAAAACAAAACGTTGCCTATGTATTTGAAAGACTCACAGGCTCATTCCCCACTGCGATTTTCTTCCTTTTGTCTCAGAGGTAGTTACTGGCCTCATATTAGTGATTTTTATCCCCAAATTTCTCTTTATCCTTTTTTTTTAATTGCATTTCTGAGATACAATGCACATACTATACAATTCACAAATTTAAATTATGCAATCCAATGACTTTCAGCGTATTCCCAGAGTTGTGTATCCATCACTGTAATCTGTTATAGAACACTTTTGTTACCCCAAGAAACTCCACATTCTTTAGCTGTAAACTTCCAAATGCTCACCATCCCCAGATGTAAGCAACCACTGATACACTTTCTGTCTCTATAGATTTGTCTGTTGTGGACTTTTCATATAAATGGAGTATTTGTGATAAGCTTTTGTGATAAGCTCCTTTCACTTAGTATAATGTTTTTCAAGGTTCACTCATTGTGTAGCATGTGTCAGTACTTCATTTCTTTTTATTTCAAATAATAGTCTATTGCATAGATATACACATTCATCAGTTTATGAATATTTGGGGTTGGTTCCACATTTTAGCAATTATGATTAATGCTTCTATGAAGATTCATTTAAAAATTTTATATGGATCTGTTTTCATTTTTCTCTTGGGTGTATACCTCAGAGCGAAATTGTTGGATCATATGATAACTTATATGTAACCATTTAAGGAGCTGCTAAACTGATCTCTAAAGTGGCTGCACCATTTTTTTTCTTCTCATAAACAATGTTTTGGAGTTCCACTTTCTCCGTACCTCTTCCAAAAATTGTTATTGTCTTTCTTTTCTGAGTATACCCATCCTGGTCAATGTGAAGTGATATTACATTGTGGTTTTTATTTTCATTTTCTTTACATTATTATTTATACTTTTATTATGTATGTTAGTATTCTTAAACAACATGACATTGTTTTACAATTTTAACATGATATATAGATTTAATCCAATTGTAACAAGTCTCTAATATTACTTTTACATCCATTATTTCATTTTTGAAGTTCAAATTTGGCTCTCATTTATTTTTACTGCTCTGTGTAATTCTATGTTATGAATATAACTATTCATTTAACACTCTTCTTTTTGTTAATGAATACTGAAGTTGTTAACAATATTGATTACTGTATCTACAGTGCTGCTATGAGTGCTCTTACTTATGCCTGCTTGTGCTCCCATACCAAAATTCTTCCAGAGTTTAGGGTTATCAAGTTGTTTCAGTTTGCCTTGTGCATTTAGCACTGCAAGTCTCATGTCTGGGAAACCCCTTAGTTTCAGGTAAACCAGTTCTGACAGTCACCCTATCCACAGTATATAATTATATATGGAATTGTGAGATTTGAGCTTTATGAGATAGTCACATTCTTCTCCAATGTGGTCTTGACAATTTATATTCCCACCAATAGGGTTTAAGAGTTATGGTCTCTTTACAGCCTCATTAATTTTAATGTTTGGCCATTTGGTATGTTCAGTGATACAGTAAAACCCTAGGATAACACATTTCTTCAAAACTTTAGGTCAGATGTAACTAGATTAATAATTCCAATTCTTCTCTTCCTTACTCTGGTCCCCAATGACTCAAGGTCTTATATTCTTGTTGGGACAGGAGAAATAGCCATCCTATCTCTAAAAATGGGTAGACAGAGGCTGGATCTCCACAACTGATTCTGCAGGTGCAACATCCCTAAATCATGCTGATAAAAATGATCTATAGAATTGTAAGCTCAACTGTAAGCTCTAGAAATGATCCCTTCATGAGCAGAAAACTGCTGCTGCGTCCACATGGTGTTATATCACATGTCCTGATCCTGGAACTTCTGTGGCTAGCTACTTAGGTGAGCACACAGCATTTCATTACATAGGATTAACAAATACCTATATTTTAGGCAATTGTAATCATTTTACCTCACTATGACTTTATCACTGGTGTTACTCTATATTATAATCATAAGCACACATGCATGTGAACATATATGAGCATATATAATTCTATGTCTCTATTTTATCAAGAGAAAATGATCCATAGAAAATTTTATTTTATGCATTTATCTTGATGTTACACATTTGTAAATATATAAGAATATAATATACAAATATATGTCCTTATACTTACCTGTTAACTACACACCATCCTTTACATTCCTTTCTCTTCATTTTTGGTATTTCCATCATGACCAATGTTCTCTCTTACCTGCACTAATGTACTTAATCTTAACAATAGTATGGTTAAGATAATGTAATTATGGTTTATAATACCATCACATTCTGTTTTACACACACAAACACACACACACACAATAATTCCAACTGCTTTCAATTTTGCTGCCAAGGTAATTTGGTAAAATGCTAAATTTAGCATGTAAAACTATAGCATATCTTCAAATGGTAACTAAACTTAATACTGTATAATTCTGAGATAAGAAAGGTTAAAGCAGGTATGTTCATAGAAGTATGACTTTACGGTGTGTTTTAAGTTCATAAACTAGAGTATTACAATGAAAAGATATGGGTGATGCCAATCTGTATTTCATTTTAAAACACTTGTTTTCAGTGATATAATAATTAGGGGACAGAGGTCACTATTCATGTGACTATAATATCTTGGTATTTTGAAAGTGTTCATACTTGCAAATTCTTATATTTCAAATCTAAATATCTTCTTCCTGTACTTGCACCAAAGAAATAAAGGCCTCATTTCAACAGTTATTATATGAGAGTGAACATCCAGCTAACGGACTTAATAGAGATTCCCATATTCTGGGATTTGTACTCCCACTCCCATGACATCACTCCCTCAAGTGATTAAAAATTATCTTAGCACTTTGAACAGGTGAAGAATCCCATTGATCTACTCATAAAAATGATTGCATACTATGAATGAATGTTAACCTTAGCATCAATTTATTGTCAAACTCTTCCAATTGCGAATAGCACATGTACAAGCTTTTTCATCCCTCTGGGTTGCTAAGTAAGTGAACAGTAGAAAAATGAGTTTTTGATGAGTGTTTTCAAAACATTGATGAGAAGTCAAGACTAGTCAGACCATTGTTATTATTTCAAGTGAGATCCCAAACCAGAAATATTATGGTGCTAGGTAAGAGATGGAGATGTGGAAAAACTGTAGCATGTCACGAAATGTGATTTCTGGTTTTTTTAAAGTCAGGAATTCATTTTGGTTCCATTGGTTGAAGTTTTTCAAATGGAGATGGCTAAAGTTACTTTGGCAGTGAGCCAAATAAAGTGGTGGCAGGTAGAAATCTGACAAATTGCTCACTAAAGATGTCATTTGCAAAATTCGTGAGACAAACATTCATAATTTATGATTGTATTTTGTTGTTGGGTCAGCTCTGTAAAGGAAAGTCTGAGTGGAAACCACAAAAGGTATTAAATTGTTAAACTTTTGTGATTCAAAAATGTGTGGTTGATTCACTCAAACATCCCTGCCTATTGTCCTGTAATTATTAATATAATATTCTTCCTCCAAGTGTTCCTATATCTTATTAATTATAGCTTTTTCTCAAATGTACAAAAACCTTTCAAAGACATTAACTTATCTGTTGATTTTCCCAACAAACCAGTGAAACAGGTGCAGAAGAAATAAATATTCCTATTGTCTAGAAAGAACAATTATATGCATTCTTTTCTTATAACTAGGTTAGCCATGATTATAGGGTATACTTAGATTAAAATATCAATACAAGATGCTCTATTTATTTATGGACATTTATACTGGGTTAAAACAGTGTGCTATGTGTTAGTTACAATGTACTGTTAGATTTAGTTGTAAAGTATCTTTCGAACTAATTGTTGCCTTTTCCAAATAGTATTAGTGACCTTAAGCTCATACATTGCCATTTAAGGTGTGTCCAAATGTAACACTGAATCATTTACTGTTTGATTAATCAACAGATTAATCAAGGATCATAGAGTCTTTGAATTGAAGGAAAATTTAAAGTGGTCTATTACGTTATTCCATCTTCCCTCTAATATAAGGTTTTGTGTGTGTGTATATATATTTATATACATTATATGCATTTATATGTATATTTTATATATATATAATTTTATATATAGGTATATATATAAATATATATAGTATATATAAATACATAAATATACTTATATATTTATATGTTCAAATATATATAAATATATATTTATATGTTTATATATAAATATATATTTATATGTTTATATATAAATATATATTTATATGTATATTAAATATATATGTTCATATTTAAATATATAGAACTCTATATATATATATAACTATACATACACACACTTTCTCAGAAGAGTCATGTCTTCTCTTTGATTTCCGTAATCCAAATCATGACTAAAAATTGCATACTCAAAGAGGAAAAATATTGAAATAAAAATTCTAGAATGTTGAAAATAAAATAAGACACAGAAATTGAAGTAAAGGAAATCAATCATAATGACTTTACAGCCTATATAGGATTAAGTGCTAAGAAAGTAGCACTAACTGAAGAACTTTTGTTTCCTTAGATCCAGGGCTTTTTGAAGATTCACTTTTTTTATATACTAAATGAGTTATATTTTAATTGTCACTGTTCAGTTTCCCTTTATTAGTTGTATGAGATAATGGTTCATTTGACCATCGATGGCATCTTCAGTTCTAAAAAATAAGATATCACGATCTTCATTTTATAGATAAGGAAATAGAGGCCAAAGAGGCTAAATACTGGAACTCAGACTAGAACGCAGGCAGTATAGCAGACTACTCAGTATTATACTCCCTCCCTTGTAACACATTCATGAACTCCTCATAAGCATAGAAAGAAATAACCTTTGGGTGTGCAAACTCATCAATGACCACCCAACCTTTAAGTCAATAACGATACTGTAAGATACATAATAACTAAATTAGCAGGTCAAAAGGTTGTTAAAGGAATTACTTATATTTTATTTATGTTATATTTATACTTATATTTTATAATTATACAGAATGTCCCTAATGAATAAGCAACCCATCAAAATTTATGTTTTATTTCTTTAGATGTTTACTACATTAAAATGCAAACAAAAATTTCGAGTGGATCAGAAATTCAAGATCCATTCATTTTAACACCTACATCAAAGGAGTCGTATTTCTCAAAGAAGTACATTTTTTAAGAATTATTATTTGATTTAGTAAAATATCTGAGTTTAGTCTGGCACAGCAGTGATATATACCACAGAGAGAGAACCTCTGGAACCTTTCGTCCAGCAAGTGTTTTAAAGAGCTCCAATAAATGCTAATGAAGGGCCATCAGTTACACTGTGCCTCGCATAAGGGATCTGGTACAGGTAGCGTGCTTTTTATGAGATTACTCCTTAAAACTAATCAAAGGCAGTATATCTCCTCTCAGGTTCAAAATGTTAGAAAGAGCAGATTGGCATAACCAAAAGTCCATCCAGCATGCCTCCTTGGGAAGCTGACCTCCTTCCGGTACATTCCTAACATGCTTTGTCCGGGTGTGCAGAATCATACTCCTCCTCAGGACAGGAGTCCTTCCACTTCCTCAGCTTCAACTTCATTCCCTGAGCTCAACTGTTGGGCAGACACTGAACCATTCGTCACAGAAGAAAGGACGAGTCAAAAAGCAAAGATCAATCAGCCATGAAGTTTGTCTTCAAAGATCTTATGGTTTGCGAGGCAACATAAGACATCTATGTCAATCTTCACAATACGAAAATTATAAAAATGAAGAAGAGCTTACATCTATGGGAGAGGAAAGTGGGAAAATCTACAATTTCATTTGGGCAGCATTTTAAAAAATGAATATAATTTGGATCTCAAGATAGAGTCCTTGCTAGGTCAGCAGGTTTGATAGACCCCTCCCCACTTTAACCTCATGGAAATCCTGTAAATGATAGTTTTAGCTGGACTCTGAGACTTAAAAAACTTTTTTAGGCATTGCTTCCTATGTACTTTTTAAAGATTGTTTACTTTCTTCTCATTTTTCTTTTTCTTTTTTTAACTATCCTGTTAATTGGTCTTTTCATCTATGCTTAGCTCATTTGGATAAACAACTAGAATGGTCTGCTTCATCTTAATTTATTCATTAATTCAATGAATATTCATTGACGTAATAAGGATGAGCCCCTGTAATAGGGACTAAGATAAGAAGAGTAAACAAAAGAGACAAAGTCTCCCCCTCATGGAGTTTTCATCCTCTAACATCCAATAGTGTTGAAAGATGTCTTTCATTTTCATGTCTATTCATATGACTGTCTCTAAAAATTGCTTAAATTAGCTCCATGCTCAACAACCCAAGTGAAATTGTGGCAGTTTCCCACGTACAACCCAGACAGGTGATATATTGAACTAGAATATGTGTGAGAAATATCTATAAGTAACTGAAATGTGGCCGTGGTAAAACAGGACACTCAGCATGCAGGGAAGCACATGTAGCTCACACAGGGATGGAGGAACATTGATTATTATGTGGAGTCCATGAATTTGAGTAGTGGAAAGAAATTCAGGACACAGATCATTAATTACCATAATATGATGCCAGGTTAAATGAGGAGAAACCTTAAATCCTTCAGGCTATTAGAGAAGAACAAGCAGGACAGGTTTAAAGTAAAATAGGAAATATTTCGGTGGAATATTTGCAAAAATATCCAGACTGTCGAGGGCAATGAATAAATTTTTTCAAGTGTGTTATGCTAAGGGGACTTTAAAAAGAGACTGAAAACTTCAGCTTTTGTGACGGTGGTAGGCCAGGACACCCTTGAAGGCCAAGTGTCACTACAGTTAAGGCTTCCAACAGGCCTGGAATAATAGGTGAGCCATTGGCCGTTATGTCCTTTCCAATTAGCCAAAGTTGTTAAAATAGCTGTGCTGCAGAATCACCTTTGTATGTGGAGGCAGATGTCATGTATGGCAATGCGGATGAGTAGGAAAAATTAGTAAAGAGGATTAGGGAGTACAGGTCTAAAGATGACAGGCAAGAAACAACGTGTTCTATAAAATGACTTGGATATTAGAGAGAGAGGCCTTTACTGGCATGGAGGGTTCGAAATTCATTCTTTCTTTATACTCGTCCAAATTGCTAAATGTCCATCTCAGATATTGCCTCTTTCATTCAAACTTTAATTCAGCTCAGACTGGACTAAATTTGTAAAGTCTTCTGTCTATATTACATCATTTTGAAATTTATTTTTTACATATATCCTACATCTTTCTTCTGAATATGCCACTGAATCTGTGCGTATGGGGACAAACTTATTTCATCATCCTGCTCAGCGCTTAGAAAAAGGCAAAGCCCCACACAGACAAAAGGTTGAGACATAACGACTGACAAGTTTGTGATCAGCTGTATAGAAACTCTTAGAAAGCATCTTTCACATCATGATCTTCAATGAATAGAATCCACAGCCAGGGCACAGTTGGAACCAGAAGCCCACAGAACTTACGACTCAGTGACAGAAGCTTATGGCAGCTGCCACAGAACTAACAAACACTATGATGGCCTGGGGCCAACTGGAAAAAGATACCAATCAAAGAAAAATGTATTTTCTTTATTCTTTCCTGAACACCTGCATTGGTCTAATTTAATATGATTTATTCAGCAGAGTGGGCCACTTAGCAGGCCAAATACGTGGCCAGTATCCAATATCCATGATCCCATTTATCCCTAATCAAGAAGGAAAAAATAGGAAGTAGAAGTGAATGGTGTCATTTTTTTTTTTTCCTTTTGGGCTCCCAGAGTCCATAGAGAATTCATACTTGGGAAACAACATAGAGGGTAAATTATGTGTACTAATTAAACATATAGCTGTGTGACAACCTATTAATTTTATGTCAATTTTCTGACAACCTCTAAGCTCAGTAAGAGGGCCAACTACATGAACAGGTAAAAAGACAACTTTTCATGTGTTTTGTTGTAGTTTATGAAGGACTGTCACATACATTTCTTCCTTGAGAGTCACAACAATGCTATGAAGATTTTCAACACCTGTCCCATGACATGCTTTTTCCACAGAAGAAAGCTAAGGTGAATATAATCATAGGAATAATATTATTAGCTACCATTTAGCAAATTCCACATCTACTCTACCAAAACTCATAAATGATAAGGCTGTAAGTCAAAAACCGGCATTTTCCATTCCAAGTGGTTAGGGCATGTTTAAGGACTCGACCTTTTGTAATATCCAAAGTTCTAAACTGTACATTTCAAAACTATGCTGCTGAGAATAATACTTAGGATACAAGATGCTAGCATAGAATTGTTTACTTGGTTTCTTTCTTTAAAGTTTATAAACATTTTATATCTTCTTCTCAAACCTTAGCATGTTAAAATAATTAAAAGACAAGTTAAAGGAGATTGGTCCAAACAATACAGCAAGAAGCAGTAATAAAAGTCCTCAGTTATGAGTAAGGAAGGTGAAATTAAGAAATCACACATAGATGCACACACTATAAATGTAAATACTACAAATAGGAGACATGTGTCTTTTTAGGTTGCAAACAAGTTGTTTTACATACTGTAATAATACACACCCATTGTCTTGTCACACAATGAAATAACTTGTTCAAATCACAACAAGACACTGATAAAAGCTGGCACTGAATTTGGAATATTTTGCCTAAAATAAAGCAGGTAATTGTGTTACACAATTAAGAATTTCATCTAAATAAGTTAGAACAGCAAAACAGCGGCAAGAAAATGATCGTGTTTTTGATGAGATGAGCTCCAGTTCTTTGGTAAAAGCACTAATATGACATGTAAGTGATGTGTAATTTATTTTAAGCTAATGTTTGCTGTTTTAAGAACCAGCAAAATGAATTACAGACAAAAGTATATTAAAATAATGTTTTATCAACTTTCTACAAAAATAATGAAGCTTGAGACTATAACAAATATATATCGGCACTGATGGTGGAGATGGGGTAGGATGAGCAGTCTGTGATATTTCCGCTGGAAACTGCATAGTTCATTCAAGTCTCCATGCTGTCCATCTAGAAGAAACGCCACCCCTGTGACAGGTTCTAGCAATCCAGTAGTCCTCTCTCTTACATTCTCTTTCTAGAAGAAAGGGCTCCATGTTTGTTATGTGTGATTGATTTGGCATATCCTTCCTGAGATGGCAGTCTCTGACTATGTGTTATTCACTCATTCATTCACTTATGTTTCAAGTGACGGACATATGTTGAGTAACATGACAGGTGTAGTGTAATAAAAAGATATATAAGGTTTGGACTTTGAGGTATGTCTTCGGCATAGAATGCAAGTGTATTTATTTAAACTTACTGAAACCACTCTAGAATTAGTAAGCTTAAAATATGTGCAAAGAGGTAGCATTATTTTCTATTGTGAACCTTCTTAGAATTAAATCAGAATAATAATGAGAACAGTAACAATACAAGCACCTGCATATAGGCCTTCAGTGATTTTGTAATAAGTACAGTGTAACATTAGATGAAATGGCAGAAACAACAGCTTTCTGATTAGCCAGAGGGGAAGGGTGAGAGCAATGAGAAATGGAAGCTATGGCTTATGAGAGCTAACGTTTGCAGGAAAAGAGGACTAGATGGTCCCAAAGACACACTCTGTCAGCTTCGTGTTTTTAGGCAACTTGAGCTCAGCATGATGCGCATCTACCACTTAATTCCTTCACACTTGACAACATATGCCAAGAAATTTTGTAAATGGGAGCACTATCTTTTTTGAACTTCAGAAGCTTCATGGAGTACTGGAAAGAACATAAGTTCAGTAAACAGACCTGAAATTAAATCCTGGTTACACTACTTTATAAACCAGAAAATTTGGCCAAAATGTTTAATTTTTTCTTATCTCTAAAATTAGCTACCACACGCCAGGGATAAGAGGTAAGAAACATTTATGGAGACTTACAACATATCAGGAACTTCTAAGCACTTTAAGCTCACCAATTTATTCTTTCTTCTAGTAACCTTGTAAGTAGGTAATATCACCAATGCTATCCACATATGATAAAACTGAGTCACAGTGTTTTCAAAGAATTTATCTGAGATCAGACAGCTGGGAAGTATCAAATTACAATACCAGGACCACTGCCACAAAGCCCTTACTTTTAGCCACCTCAGTGGTTAAAAAAGCTTCCTTGAAAATAATGAGATATCCCTGCGCATCGATTAGAATGGCTAAAATCCAAAAACTGACAATTCTGACGGAGATGGGGAGCAACATAACTTTCATTCATTGACTGTGGAAATGCAAAATGCTACAGACACTTTGGAAATCAGTTTGACAGTTTCCTAAAATGCTAAATATAGGCTTACCATACAATCCAGCAATCACACTCCTAGGTATTTATCCAATTTGAAAATTTATGTTTATACCAAACTCTGCACATCAATGTTTATAGTAGCTTTTATTCACAATCTCCAAAGATTGGAAGCAACTAAGATGGCTTTCAATAAGTTAATGGGTAAGCATACTTTGATGCATTCAGACAATGGAATGCTATTCACCTATAAAAGGAAATGAGCTATCAAGCCATATAAAGACGTAGAGGAAACTTAAATGAATATTGCTAAGAGAAAGAAGCGAGTCTAAAAAGGTTACCTACAGTATTATTCCAACTACATGACTGTGGGAAAGAAAAACTACAGAGTAAGGACAAAGATCAAAGGTTACAGTGGGATTGGGGAGAGGGTTTAAGGATGATTAGGTGGAGGACAGGCCTATTTTAAGGCAGTGGATTTATGGAATTATTTTATAGTAGATACTGGACATTATGTGTTTGTCAAAGGCCATAAAGTGTACAACACAAAGTGTGAACTCTAATGTAAGCTATGGAGTTAGTTAATAATAATGTATTAATAGCAGCTCAACTTTAACAAATGTGTGATTACAGTGAGGTAGAGAGGATTATATGGGTACGTGAGAACTCTCTGGAATTACTGTGCAACTTCTCTGTAAACCTAAAACTGCTCTAAAAATAGTCTATTAATTTTTAAGCATGAAAAAAGTCTACCTTTGTAGTGTTTTGAGGAGTAAATGAAATAACTTTGCGCAAAATACTGAACCCAATGCCTTGCAACTGTTTCCGGGAAGGTGGTCTACAAAAACCACTCTACATTTTAATTATCCCTGTAGAACATAACGTCAAACTTTAAAAATCTTTACAAAATACAAAGTTACCCGGTGCCTACAACCCCAAAAAGTTGTGCAAGTTCCAACTTTACAAGAAAATTAAAGGCAATTCCTAGAGGAATTCTGATTATTAGATATAAAGCATACTTCAAATATTAAAAGCCAAAAACTCAGATGTTTTTTTCTCTCTGGGTCAAATTTATCTCCAAGATGCACTTTCACTAATTGTTGCCTGAACAGCCAGCTGTCTTTACTCAGGCTGTCTGGATGGTGGTTTTTATCTAGAGCTTAGGGCATTTTATGCAAAAAAAAAAAAAAAAAAGTTTATTTTGTACTTAGCAAAATTTTATTCCCAACAATAGTGTAATATTTGAGAGGAAAGCATCCAAAAGAGTCATTGACTGAATCTCTCTCTTTTCAACTAAGATTATAAAATTGTACATAAATTGAATATGAACATTATTTATCAATCATATCCTTATAGTGTTATGGTCCCTGAAATTATCCTTTTTCAGGGGTTTTTAAAATTGGTAAGATGTGTTCAAAAGATGATGGAATTAGACTCTTCGGCAAAACAAATAAACAATTAAGTCTATATTGCATATAATATGTACTCAACAAAGTCATTTACTAATATAGGAATACAATCATTTCTCATTGAACTTTAAAAATAATTTATTTCATGTTTAGACACTACAAAGATTTTTAACAATGAAGATAAGATGGTTTCTGAATATTGAAATCTAAAGAGTGCAGTAGGAGGAAAACAACTGGAGGCTTTAAAATTGTGCTACTTTCTTTCTCCTATTTGTGGAGCTTCACGTTTAACAAGTTTCTTTTTAGCACCACCATATTTGAGTTGTTAGCTTAGGAAAGCTTTATTGCTACATGTAGAGTTTGCTAACCTATGGCCCTGGAAACAATTTTGGCATTCAACAGGGAGTTCCAGGTCACTCAGTCAGAAACAGAAAAGGATACACTAATACAAGCAAGTGTTCGAGTTTGACAATACAATACAAGCAAGTGTTTGAAGTTTCAAGTTGTTTTAAACATGAGTGAAATCAAACTGACAATCATCAAATGGGTGGGTCCCCACATATTGGATCCCCTGTGCTGCAGGTCACTTTTCTGTTTTTGAATAGTTTCCACCACACAGAGGGAAGCTCCGAGTTATTTATTGGAAGGTTTGTTGCAAACAGGGTCCTCTTAAATGAGGTCCCACCAAGTCCATTAAGGCATTATGTCCATAATGTGTGCACTCATGTAAGTGCCTCATAAGGGGTAGAGCCAAGGCTTCAGGTAGAAGAATGAGTCCATGGGAATTGTGTCTCCACTGAACTGTGTCATCCCGAGTGTCAAAGCCCCAGTCTTTAGCTCTTTTTTCATCCTCATCACTGTAGTGGGGTTTACATTGATCTAAATCCAGCTGGGGTATTAAGGCCTCAAGAAACAGATCACCTTTAGCAGCTTTCTTAGCAGCCCTGTCAGTGGCTTGATTCCTCTTTGCAACATAAGTGTCCCCTTTTTGGTCAACGGGATAGTGCATGATTGTGCATAAACCCAGTTGGGCTCAGCCATGGCCCCTATCAGGGCCACTATCTCAGTGGCACACCCTTAATATCCTTATTTCCTGATGTCAGGGGCCCCCTTTCCTTCCAAATGGCATCATGAGCATGCACAACCACAAAAGCACATTTAGAGTCTGTATAAATGTTTACCTTTTTCTCTCTGGATAACTGAAGAACTCTGGTTGAAGCCATCAGCTCAGTTTTCTGAGCTGAAGTCCCAGGTGCAGTGCCATTGTTTCTGGTACCCATTGTTCCATGACCACTGCACATCCATTTGTTGTCCATCGTCCATAAAGTTTCCCCCCTTGGTGAAGAGGTGCCAATCTGTCTCTGACATCACTGGTCTGACAGAACCGTCCTACTAGAATAGACAGTCTCCAGAATCTTTACACAGTCATGCTGCAAAGGCTCATTCTCTTCAGCTGGAGCAGAGTGACAGGATTGAGAGTAGACACAATCTTTAATTTAATGTTCGGATTATCCAAAAGGATGGTCTGGAATTTTCCCAGCCTTCCTATGGTCACCCAATAACCCCCCTTCTGTTTTAATGAAGTCAGAACCTGGCAGGGTGCATATACTACAACATGTTGTCCTAAAGTGAATTTTTAGGCTTCTTATAACAAGTCACAAGTAGCTGCTACTACCCAGAAGCAAGGAGGACATTCTTTCACAGTATTGTTCAGTGGCTTTGACAAGCATGCCACTGGCCATGGGATGTCCCCCAGCATCTGTGCTGAGACTCCAAGGCTCCTTCCTTGTTTTGCATGAATGTATAATTTAAATTCTTTCTACAAGTCAGACAAATCCAAAGAGGAGGCAGTCATGAGACTCTGCTTTACTTTTTCCAAAGACATTTTGACAGTCTGTGGTCTAGATCAGGGGCCCCATATCTGTCCCTTTAAGGGCCTCATACAAGGGCTTTTCTATTAGTCCAAAGTTTGGGATCCCGATGCGACAGAACCCTGCCATTCCTAGGAACTTGTGAAGTTTTCTTTTATTTTGGGGCACCTTAAGACTCAAGATGACTTGCTTTTGGTCTGACATTAGGCTGTGGGTTTCCTTGCTTATTTGGAATCCCAAATAAGTAACCTGCTATTTGCAAATCTATGCCTTTTTGGGTGATACTTTATAACAACATGAAGCCAAATGATTTAGCACAGCCACTGTGTTTGAAAGACAATGATCATAATCAAGGCTGGCTATAAGTTAATCATGTACATATTGTAATAGAATCCCTTGATCCAATTTCAGGTTCTGCAAGTCTCTTGCCAAGCTCTCAGTAAACAGGGTAGGGGAGTTTTTACATCCTTGAAGCAACACAGTCCAGCAGTACTGTGAGGTCTTCCTAGTCTCAGGATCCTGCCATTCAGATGCAAAAAGGAGTTGGGTCTCCTTCTCCAAAGGAATGCAAAAGAAAGCATCTTTTAAATCCAGTACCAAATACTATACATAGTCACCTGGTACTGTTGTCAAAAGAGTATATGGGTTTGGCACCATACAGTGTATGTCTTGTACAATATTATTAATGGCACATAGATCTTGAATGAATCTATACTCATTGGTAGGGGGATTCTTGATAGGTAAAATTGGTGTATTATAAGAAGACTGACAGGGATAAATTTGTCCATGCTCTAGAAATCTATTCAATATAGGTTGAATTTCTTCCAACACTTCCTTTTTAAGGTGGTATTGTTTCTTATAAGGACATGAAACCTCTTCTTCTAACAAAACAGTAATTGGTGTGATTGTTATAGCCTGTCCTGGGGTCCTATCAGCCTATACGGCCTCATTCACTTTTTGGTGGACCACAGAGGGGAACAGAATTTGCTTCTTCTTCTTTGTCTGTGAGTGGGCATTGAAACTGGAGAGGATTTTCAGGTGGTACCTGTAGGTGAAGTTATTTCTTCTCTGGAGAAAAAGTTATTTGAGCATTCAAATTACATAACGGATCTTGGCCTAGGAGAAGTATTGGGCAGTCTGGCATGTATAAAAAACTGTGTCTCAATTTTTGTTCTCCTAGTTGGCACTCAAGAGGTTGGAGCATGGGTCATTGCTGGGTCTGACAAGTTACCCTGACCACTGCCACCGTGTCCTTGCTAAGAGAAGTTAGTTTAGAGTTTAACACAGGAGCTAAAAGGAAGCTTCCGTGTTAATTAAAATATCCACTAATTGAGTCCCCACCATCAATTTTACCCAGGGCTTCTGTGGGGACATTTGGATTGGAGCCATTAGTGAGGCATGGGGCCCCAGTCCCCCTCATTCATCATCTGAGTCCCAGACTCTAAAAACCATTTGCTCTCCTGGGATTTTCTTGTTATCTGAAGCCCTTTGCAATTTTGGGCAGTATTCTTTTCAATGTCCTTCCTCTTTACAAAAAGGACACTGATTGTAATCCTCCCTAGAGTGGCCTTTCCTACCTTTTACTTTTGACTCTCTGAAAGGATTCTTGGTTGGCATGGCTAAGAGAACACACATAGATTTCAGTTTCTGTTCTTCCCTGGCATTTTGCAGTTCAAAGGCAATATCAGCCAGCTGCGAGGGTTCATGGCAATTGCCCCTTCCATAGGATGTAGCTCTCTCCTTATATCTAGAGCATTCTGCCTTACAAATGTCATATTAACCCTGTGCATGTTGTCAGGGGCCTCTGCATCCAAATGTGTATATTTCCGATATGCCTGACAGATACATTCCAAAAATTCAGAGGGATCTTCATTAGCTTCTTACTGTAACTCTTGAATCCTGTTTAAACTCCTCAGTCTAGGCACTCTCCTTTGGAGGCCTGTCAGAATATACTTTCAGTGATGATTTATTCTCATCCTGCCTGCATCCACATTAGGGTCCCAATTTGGTTCTGCCATCTGTATGTCAACATTGGGGTCTGGGGTTTGATTAGGATCCTTGCCATGGAGATACTTTGCCTCCTCCTTGGCCTTGTCCACCCCCAGTCTATGCTCACCTACAGTAAGCAATATATTCAGTAGGGTCTGTACATCTGCCCATGTGGGGCAGTGTGTCACAAAGATATTTGTGAACAATTCTGTCATTCTCTGAGGGTCCTATCTATAGTCAGGTTTGAGTTTTCCAATTTAATAAGTCAGAGGTGGAAAATGGGGTATAAGTCCAATAATACCCTGCCAGCTGTCCTTGCACATTCAAGCACCCTACTAGGTATTGCTGTAATGGAAATTGCCCTGCCCTGGTTATTGGTGCCCTCTGGCCAAATTGAGTTCCCTGCTGGGTCACGGAAGGGGAGATCATTCCCACTCCTGAGTCATAACCCAGGGTGTGTAGGACTGAGGAAACAGTCCCAATAACACTCTCCCCAACCATTGACCTTTCCACCAGCAGTGGTGGGTATAGTGGAGCTAAAAGTGGGAGAGCAGTTTCTGTAAAGTTTGGATTGAAAGGGCTCATGAAGTCCAACCTGGCGAATTCCTCCACAATTTTATCTTCTGAGGTCCTACTATCTTCCCTCATTACTTATGGAGGTTTCCTTTGTACCATTAAATTTGTCTCAGGTCTTTCAGTCTCTTTATTGTACAATTGCATGGAAAATTGTACATGTGGTATCTCTTCCCATTTACCTGACCTTTAACAAAATAATTCCAGTTGTAAGATAGTACAATTTCAGGTTCCATTCAATGACCACTTCTCCTCACATTCTAACATGTACCTTGGCCAAATGGTATTACAATAATATGCCATTCCTTCTTTAGACATATGTTCATAGCTATAAATTGGCCATTCAGCCAAGATTTCTCCCAAGGGACTTTCAGAAGGAACAGAAAGGGAGCCTTCCATATTAAGACAAAACTTACAAACAGCAACACACAAGTTGAAAAGTAGGCAATACAGGGAATCCCAACGAAAATGATCTCAAATGCCAAGACCTTACCAGATAAATGGGAACAAAAAGCAAATTCTCAACTGAGAACCAACACCTCCTAATCCAAAAGGAAATGGATTCCCCAAGTTCCCTCATTCTACTCAACTGTGACTTCCACCACCAAATGGTGCCTACAAGCAAAATGCCCTGCCACAGGGCTGGAAGTTTGAAAAACTTCTCCAAATGGGTGGAATCAAGGGTCTTGGTGTGCACACTGGGGAACTCACCAAAATGGTTGAGGCACCATGACACTTCCCAAATCCATTTTGTTTTCCTTAAGAAGGTTCAGATTGTGAGGAGCTGCATCTAATTCAGGGAGGAGAGGTGGGAGTTCCCCAGAGCTAAATAGGTTCCAGAAGCTACTGGGGCAGTCCCTTACTCTCTCATCCCAAAAAGATGTTGCCACTACTGACAGAGACCCACCACTTGACCTGGGGCAGCTCCCCACCTCTTCCAGCCATGGCGGCAGTTGTGGGGTTCTATTCCACTGGGATATCTATGGACCTACCTAGGGATGACAAATTCTGTTACCAAAAGTTCAATGTTTGTCCCTGTGGCTAAAGAAAGAAAGAAGACAAGCAGTTTGAGGAAAAGGAAAGAGAAGTTTATTAATTTGTTGGCAAATGAGGAGGATGGCAGACTCTAATCTTAAAAAAGAAAAAATATCATCCTATCTGTAAGCAGAAATATGGAGCTTGTAAAGGGAGTTTTCAGCTTCAGGCTATTGTTTAATTGTAGCATCTCTGGTGAAGACAGTTTCATGACCTCTGCCCAGACCATTCCATTGAGCCATTTTCTATGGTACAAAGAACAAAGGACACTCCACTATCTCTCTGATTACTGGCCTCAGACAGGAATGCAGGTTTTAATTTCCCAAAAGGCTGAGGGGGAGATTTAAAGAGACAACTTGTAAAACATTTTGACTTATGATTTTACATGTAATTCCTGTCTCCATGAATACATAAAACCAAACTATAACCCAAATATCTTGGATGCATTTTCTCAAGACCTCTTGAGATCATGTTTTCCTGGCCATGGTTACATACACACTGAGCTCAGAATAAATCTCTTTAAATTGTTTAATAGAGTTTGGGTTCTTTTCTGCTAACAAAAGAAAGTTATAATTTATTAATTAGCATTTATATTAGCAAGTTATTTTTGGCTGTAATGAGAATAATCCAAAATTGTCTACAACAGTTATTTTCAGTTAAAGTTTTCAAGATATCTTAAATAATAGTGTCAGCAATTACTGAATGGACATTTTCATTTAATAGGAAGTTGATGTTCTAGTCAATCTGATGGATGCCTATTACTTTTCTGTTTCTATACAGGGGTCAGCAAGCTACAGACCACAGGACACATCTGGTCACTTTCTGCTTTGGTATGGCCCATGAACTAAGATTTTTACATTTTTATGTGGTTAGAAAACTCAAAAGAAGAAGAATATTTCTTGCCATACAAAAGTTATGTGAAATTTAAATCCCAGTGTCTGTAAATAGTTTTAAAGGGAAACAGTCATGCTCACTCATTTTGTATGACTGTTTTCACATTATGTGGTACTTGTAGTAGAGAACACATGGCTTGTGAATCCTAAAATATTTTTTATTTGGCCCTTTACAGAAATAGTTTTCATACTGCTTATATATCCATATTTATTAATTCATTTCCCTTTGCCTGAAATTATTTTCATTTACTACAACACTCAAAAATCAGTTCTACTCAAGAATTCTTTCTATATTTCCCTTTATTTTCTTCCTTTTTGCTCTTTCTCTTTTCATTCCCTTTCCTTCCTTTCTCTGTTCTTGTTTGTTTCAGCAGTTGGGTACTTCAGATACAGGTATGTTAATTACATACCTTATTCAATAGACAATCATGCTAATGTGTTTGATCTGTATCCTTTATATGTATTCTTGGAAAATGTGTATGATTTGTAAATGTTTTGATTGCATTTTTATATTTATGTAAATGATAATTTATGGCAATGAGTTTCCCTTGACAGGATATTTTCTATTCCACCTTTGTTTTGTTGTTTACATCTAAAAGATCATTGTTCTTAATTTCTTCACAGTTCTCTCATATAGGCATTTTTATCTCTCACATTTTTATCTGTCCACTCTCACGTTGAAAACCTAGATTGCTTCTAGCTCCCAGATACATTCCCACACTGCAAGGAATATTCTTGTATATGGCCTTTATGGATTGAAGTAAAGTAGACTATAGTTTATATTCCTGAAGTAAAAATTCTATTAACATAGAACATGCTTATACTGAATTTGTTCAGGTACCACCAAATTAGTCTAGGTAATGACTACACTGGTCTATACTCCCATAGCAATGCAAGACAATTCTAAGAGTAGGGGTTTACTTTCTAGAATCAACATGAAGCAAGAGTTACATTGCTTTGTGCTGAGGTATAACAGTATTATGTTGCACTTATCTCAATTTATAGCTTCCACAAAACTGCAGTTTTTATGCATATTTTTGTATCACTCAGTTTGTACACATAGCACAGTTATTATGTGAATAAATTATCAAAATCATACCTTACCAACATATAAATTGAGATTATGCTTTATTACTTACCTGAGAGTTTTAAAGTTTGATAAACAATGTGACAGGCAGAATAATGGCCCCCAAAGATGACCATGCCCTAATTCAATCCTAGGAACTTATAAATATGTTCTATCACATAACAAGAAATAATTAAGGTGGCAGATGGCATTAAGGTTGTCAGCTGATCTTAAAGTATGGATGTCAATGCAGATTATCTGGGTGGGCCCTATGTAATCATAAGGATTCTTAAAAGTGGAAAATGGCATCGGAAGATTCAGATTCAAAGAAGGAGATATGACTATGGAGTCAGTGTCAGAGAGATAACAATTTAGGAAAGATCTGACCAGCCATTGCTTGCTTTAAAGACTGAAATAGAGTTGCAGAAGCTAAGGAATAAAACCATCCTCTAGAAACTGGAAAAGATAAAAAATTATATTGTTCCTTTCATTTAGGAAAGCCCTGTGAAGGAGCCTCTCGATTAATAGAATGACTTCTCATCACATTCACAGAAGATCCATAATGTTTTGGTAATATTACATCAGCCGAAACACAGGCAGCTTGTACTGAAAGGATAGGAGGTAGGATGAAATGAGAGAATGCCATTGACTCCCCAAATTCTGTACACAGAAAAACAGACTGACAAAATTATTCAACTACAAACATTCATTATCCTTCATACATTAATGACAAAGAAAGTATTTCCCAGAGGGTAGAGTCATGGGCCCAGAGGGCAGAATCTTGGGCCCAGAAAATAGAACTTTGAGTCATGGAGGTTTTGACCAAGCCTTGAAACCTTATGAAGTTTGCTCTGCTAGATTTTTAAAGTTGTTTGAAGCTGGTGACTACTTTTTCCTTCCATTGTCTCAATTTTTAATGAGAATGTCTATATTTGGTGTCCTATGCCAGTTACAACATTGTATTTTGGGCATGATAACTTATTTTCTAGTTTCACAGGTCCACAGATGGAGAGGAATTTTGCCCCAGGATGAATCATACCCATAGTCTCATCCCACCTGATTTAGATTATTTAGAGGACAAAACGTAGGCCTTTTGAACTGATGATATTACAATGAGATTTTTGGACATGGAGTCGTTGCTATAATGGGCTAAGACTTTTGGGATGTGGTAATGTACTTTGCATGTGTAATACATATAAATCTTTGTGGACCAGATGGCGGACTATGATAGCCCGAATAATGTCCACCCAAAGTTTTCTTATCCTAATTCCCAGAATCTGTGAATATATTATCTTATAAGGTGAAAGAAATATGATTAAGTTAAATATCTTGAGACAGAGGGTTATCCTGGATTGATGGGGTGGGCCTAATATAATCAAAAAAATTCTTATTAGAGGGTGATAGAAGGCTCAGAATAATAATAGGAAATGTGATAATGGAAGTGGAAGATTGAGTGATCTGAGGAAGAGATATGAACCGAGAAATGCAAGTGACCTCTAGAAACTGAAAAAAAAAGGAAAGGAAATGAATTCTTTCCTCAGATCTTCCAAATAAAAAGACAGCCTTGCTGGTATCTTTATTTAAACTCAGTGAGTCCTATTTTAGACTTATGACCTACAGAGTTATAAAATGATAAATTTGTGTTGTTTTGTCACTAAGTTGGTGGCACTTTGTTACAGCAGCAATAGCAAACTAACACAAACAATGATGGAGTTTGTGATTATTGTTTTTGTGATGCTATAAAAGTGCTTGGATTTCTCAGAATTTCTGAATGAACAATTTAAAATGTGTGATTGCTTTGGAATATCCTTGTTTTACATTGGAAAGGAGCTTCAGGGCAAGATCAAATCCAAGATCAGTTACTAGAGAGCTTGTGAGTTGATATATATTCCCAACGCCATGCTATAAAAAAGTAAGTGAAAGCTGGCAGAGATACCTTAGCATCTGGGAAATGCTACAAATTGTGATAATCTGATAGAAGTAGTAAATATCTGAAGAAATGCAAACATAATCTTATAATCTTAGGAGTCCAAAGTCTAAAAGGGTTCCTGGCAACTGGTGGTCACAAGTATTTATTGAGTAACTGTGTAATTGAAATCACCTGCTCTTCCCAGAAACATCAGCTGTTTCTTATGTTCAAGCACTTGCTCACCATGCATCCTTGGTCAGAAATAGCCTCCCTTCTCTACTCAATTCCTGACTCTCCATCCTTTCACTGACTTGCTTATAAACATTCCTTATATGATCTCAGATGTCAGCTCTCTAGAATCCTTTTCTACTGTCTTTCATGTAAACATAATATCTGATGTGTATATTTATATAATAATAATAGCAAGTTATTGTTATTATTATTTTCCATTCTTATGTTTTTCTTCTCTAATACAAAGTGATCTCTTCCCAGTGAGTCATCTGCTGTATTCAGACCTGTATCCTTAGGGTCTACATAGAATAGATGGAACTTAGAGCTTATTGAATGCATAGATAAATCAATAAATTAATATGTGAATTAAAGTGTGCATGAATAAAACATATTAATTCTTGTATGTAGGAGGGTAGCTGGTGTCTAGGTTCTTCTCCTAATTCTTTTGTTTTCTGTTTACTGTCACAGCTGCATAAATGATTCTAATGACCTATTCTCACTTGAAGGTAGAATAGACTCAGGAAGCCAGAAAGGTTAATTCTCTTACTTCTTTCAGAAAAACTAAACTTGTCTACTAAAACTTTCATTTTCTTTTCTGAAAAAATAAAATAATATATTTTATTTTATTTAATTAATTTATTTATTTATATACCATTATATATATTTATTGTGTATGCTATGGATCACCCTATTCAATAAAAACATATTCCCAATCATAAATGTGAAGCACATATGTAATCTGAAAACTTTTCCTTGCCATATATAAAAAAAGAGAAATTAGTAAAATCAGTCTTAATATATTTTATTTAATCCAATATATCGAAATAGAGTTTCACCATCTAATTTATATAAATTATTGAATATTTTACAATATTTTCTCTTCATAGATCTCTAAAATCAAGTAGGCATATTATATTTACATCACATCTTAATTCAGACTTGCCTCATTTCAACTGCTCAATACCTACATACAGGTCATGGCAACATGTTGGACAGCATAGTTATAGATGCCTAAATGTTCTCATATCAAAGATCATTGTCCCTTTGTTTTGTTGTTCTTTTCCTTATAGTTTCTATCATTTTAAATCACCCAGAAATTTTAAAAACATGTGTGCATTTTTCTAGCAACCTGGGATTCTTTGGACAAGCAGTTGATTTTCCTCTGGATTCACAGAGGTTGATTCCTGAGGCAAACCTTGGACCCAAAAGTCATCTCTAGAAAGTATGCATTTATTAGAGACTCAAACGTGATATTCCTCAAGCTCTCTGTAAAATAGTCTCTTGGTTTGATTTACCTCTAAAATCAAAATTAAATTAGATAGAGTTACATGATTTAGAAATTAAGTCGTAGTTATAAACTGCAAAAGATCAGAATGATCAATGATACCTAGAAATAAAAGAATTCCTAAAATCCAGAAGAAGAGTAAAAATCAAAAATATGAATCTTGAAACCATTAGAACAAGAAAATAACCTCATTCCCATAGGTCTTGCGTTACAGTGTAGCAATTTAGAAAGATATAATAACTATTATAAATAACATAACAACATGCAATTAAACTGCCTGGGGTACTATGTGTTTAAGGAAAATTTTTCAAAAAAATGCAAAAAAGTTAAGCATTTGTCCTTTCAATGTCATAAGGAGAATCGTTTAATAGGCCCACTTTTGGATTATTTATCTATTGATGGAATATCTCAGAATTAACAATATATTTTGACTTGCAGATTTTTCTCTGTTAGAGATGCAAATTATCTCTATCCAGTAAAAAATGATGACCCACAAATGTGGTTTCATTCCCTCTAGTACATTAAGAAACTTTATATATACCCTAGTAATTTCTCTTACATTATTTATATAATTGCCAATACCCCAAATGACCTGTGAGCCAGCCTTTACATATTATTGGGCCTTCCAAATAATGAGTGCAATAAAATGTTTAACATGTATTTATTTTATATTTGTGTGAGGGTCAATCTTAATTTTTTCAAAAATTACACTTTAGCAAAGAAAGTGTAGTGTGTCCTACATTAAGTTATATTTTCATAAAACATTTTAGTAGCTGAAATTAATTTATTATGGTTCCAAAATCTTGAAAAAATATTTCACTTCTGTCATTTCTAATCTTTTATCTTATAGAATGAGAAGGCCAGCTTAGGTAAGTGGGGGGTCTCCTGTGAATTTAGGATACTGTGGCTCAGTAATTTTTGAATTCTCACCCATCTTGTGCAAATAGTAAAATCCATTTTAAAATGCTTTCTCAAAATATCAGGGAAACATTTGGCTGGTAAACAGAGTTCAAGAAGGACTCCACTGGAATAGAAAAACTGGATGTATAAAGGCCCTACTTTGTGAAATTTGTTCATTTGGATGATCTACAGCACCATACCCAAGGGCTGAACCCTACTAATTTGCTGCTTCATGCAAAATGTCTAGCCAGAGCTGGTGTTGTCTGAAAGGGGAATGTAAGATTAGAGATTGTTGAATTCCCACTAAGATAAACAATAGCTGTTCATTATAAACACTTAGAAAATTACACCTTGTTTGTATTTTTATAACCATGTGTGGGAAATTTTAGGAAAGTCATTACAGTAAAGGAACAAGATTTCCAATCTTAAGAAATTCAAGCTGTTGATAGACTTAATACATAAATAAAAATTGTCCAGACTACATATGACAATAGATTACTACAAGCTCCATAGCAACTAGACCAGAAGGCGAACAATAACCTTTGGCCCAGAGTCATCAGGATTTGGCAAATGACTGCCAGCTTTTCTGTTTTGTCCTCATCTTCAACTCAAAACCAATAAGAGAAAATGAAATATAATTTCCAAACCAATAACATAAGATGAACCACTTCTAGTTAGCATACTTCCAGGCTCTCCATGCCAGTAGCTTCCAATCACAGCACACCTGAAGCCTTCTCTTTTTATCACTATAAAGCATTCCCACTCATATGCCTGCCTTTGAATTCCAGACAAAATGCTGTGGTAGTGGCTGACTCCCTTGCTACAGCAATGTCTTCAAAAATTGACTCTATTTATTTTTTGTATAGTTTTCATTTCATGTGGAAATGCCACTAATTGCCCTGGAGGTCCCACCAAGACATGGTCATTACCTCAGCCCTAGCTTTTGAACAGGGGTAGTACCCAGAGAAACCCCTTTTACTTTGCTACTCACGGCTTGTCAACTTTATATTAATTTGGTAATCAGCACTGAGTCTGAACTCTGCTGTCTTTGAGTTCAATTTCATGCTTATTTATTCTCTCCATTTGGTACCCAGATTTTGTTTTAGGTTCCTATTTGATTGGCATCCTGGGTAGAATCAAGCCATTATTCCTTTGAATCTCTTTTTGTTCCATAAACTTGTTGTTCAAGCTAGCTCTCTCAGACCAGCAAATTTGAGGTTCTCATTGGACAAGTATCTATTTGAACAAACTTTGCTATGTGTCATAAATATTATAAAATGGAATGAAGTTCTCTTTCTGTTTTGATGTTTTTTTCCTGAGAAATTGGCTTTTATCCAGACAGAGCATTCTCTTTGGTTTTCTGTGTGGCACAAGGCACAGATTGTTGTGTTTGTGTTTGGAGGTGGTTAACCGTCAGAGTGAGAGTCTGAGTCATGAAGTGCACAGATAACACTTTAAACCAAACAATGTCGTCTCTCATAGGATGGCCTAAGTATAAATCTTTTTCTCTTATAGGAAAAACTCCTGACTCTTGTATGTACTCTCATTATTATCCTAAGTCCTGTGCCTATCTCTCTAAATTGTATAACTTTATTCAGAACAATTTGGATGTTCAACAGCCAGTCCAGGAAATCTTTGACTTGAACAAAATTATTCATTTGAGAGGCATTTATAAAAATTAGATTGTTTCTTGTACATAGTAGACAACATTTTTGATTGATATGCAGAATTCCCCAGACAAAATTAGGAATCAATAATTGTATCACTAAAAGATTCTTTGTCCAAAGGTAATGAACAATTTGACAAATTTGAGCAACAATAAACTTGATTCATCTACCTAGACAAGCCTTTCTTTCCCTGTCCCCTACTTACCTTCCTATATAGTTTCCTCTCTGTTCTTCCTAGTTTTCTGATCTCTTTCCTTTTGTACTTGCTTCTCCCTTCTCTTCCCCTTTTTCAAGACTCCCTAAAGACTCTCCTGAAATCCCCAAATGCCAGTTGCCTCTAAATATTCATCTCTTATGTGAGCTGAGTATACCAACCATGGTAAAATTTAAACCTTGAACCTGAGCAGAAATAAGAGTTGTGCTTAAGAAATGCCTATAAATTCAGACAAAACCAACATGGAAAAATTTAGAATTCTTTTGAATGCATATGAACCAAGGTTACCTGTCCTATTCCAACTTGCTCCCAAGGTTACCTGTCCTATTCCAACTGTTCCCTCAGATGCTAAATCCTGGGTGGCAGGACTTACCTCTTTTTTTCTCTATAAAGTGTTCCCGTGCTCTGCCAACTTTTGAGCCTCTGCCAAAGACATGTGATACTGGCTGACTTCTTTGGTATAGCAAACTCTGAATGAATAGCTTCTGTTTGTTCTAGCTGAGTGTTCTTTATTTCCACGTAACTAAAGGCAAAATAGGTGGAAAGCCATTATATTTCACAGCCTTGAAAAAGAGGGCTGGGAGAATGACATACTCCATCTTTCTTCTAGACCAGGTGCTTGATCAGAAGAATTGTGTAAATAACCAATATCATGAGAGTTCTAAGGATTTTCTATGAAAGAACAAGGAGCTGATATGAGGAATGTTCAGAAGAAAAATGATAGAAAGTGTGCTTTCAAAGTGATGGCGATATATTTAAGGAACTCATTGAAAATGGTACTTTTATATTTAAATAGTTTTTGTAACTTTAAGAATGTTAGAATTGAAAGGGCAAAATGGTTTTGTCCTTTGCGCTTAAAGTAGATACCGAGGGAACACTGTACGGAACACAGGGAGTATTGTCCTATAGTCAGAATACATCTAGAACTTAACAGAATGAGCTTCAGTTCTCTCTTCATTTCTATGATTTCACACAGTCGCTTCCCTTCTCTGGGCAAAGATTTCTTATTTGTAAAACTAGGAGACTCAACTAGATTGCTATGAGCACTTTCTACATATGAAAATTTATAATAAAATGCAAATGATATTCTGTTCCTCCCAACTAGTAAGAGCCCACTATGACACATGATGAAGTCCAAGAGGTTCTGTAAATGCTGTTCTCTCAAGGATATATTTATGACTTTGAATGAAGTCAGTCTGAAACAGCCATATTTTGTTTTAAATGAATGTACATATAAGAGAGAAAAAAATTGTAAAATTTTTACATTACCCCTTTCTAACTCAGAAAGAAAATTAATTGCCAGTCCAATTATTTTAATATTGAAAGTCTGAGTGGCATAGAAAATCCTACTAGAATTTCTAAAGTCATTAGAGCTCAACTTTATTCCCAGTCCTCACTACGCTGGCTTAGCAATGGGTATTCTTTTTATTATTCTTATTATTTTTTCTTTTCCATTCTGAATTCTCTATTCAGATGTTAAGTATGGCAATCGAGTCAGATAAAGCACTGAGAATACAATCTTACAAAATCAAGAACTCCCTAAAAATAAAGCTACATACTGATAATGCTGCTTGAAGTGCAGTATAGGAAGCATAAATTTGCTAGATACGCTTACCGTTTTCAAATATAACTCACATTCAGGGCTCTTTAGCGTAGGAGTTTGTGCACTCAAATCCTCCTTTACTGGACCATTCTGAACAAAGTGCCAGTTTCTTCAGTTCCATATGGAAATATTACACAATAGACTTAGAAGAAACGGTTTGGTTTGTTTATTTTTTATTAGCAACATATTGCAAAAGTGATGATCTTCAGTTTGGAATGCAGATTTCCCTTCCATCCAAATTCAGGACAATAGGACAAACACAGCCAGACGTTTTTTCCAACTGCATAGAAATCATTTAATCTCTGTGAATGTTAATGTGCAGCTCTGGACTTTCTAATTTGATTTTATTTCTTAGCTCTTAGTTCCCTTGGGCTCAGTCTTAAAATTGTTTACCAACTGCTGCTTACAATTACAGTCACTGTATATTCTAATAATGTAATGAGAAAACAGAATAGACATTCCCCAAGGTTTGGATTTGCGTCAGAACATTTCCAAAGGTCCATGTTTCACTGGAATTCAGTGGAAGGATTCAGTTCCTCAACTGTTTCTCTGTTCCCTATCTTATTTTTCAAATATACCCTAAATCAGACTCATGACCGCCAAATGCAGAAATGTGTCTAGGTGCTTTGGTGGTGTGGCTGGGTGAGGAGTCCATGCTCTATTCACAGGAACCAAGGGAAGGAAGCGACTTGGTCAGAATCAAATCCAGCACAGTCTTCTTTCATTCGACAAATATTTATTGCCAAATTTACATGATTCAGGTACTGTAGCTCTGAAATGTGCAAATGGTGAACAACACCATAAGATTTCTGCCTTCAGAAAGTTTAGTGTCTGGTGGGAGACACAGACATCAAACATCTTTCATCCATCTCCAGGTAAACATGCTTTAATGTCTCTAAGTTAAATACATATAGAGGGACATATATACATATGCACACACATATATATATTCTCCCTAGATTCTAGTCAATCATTACCCAATTATTCTATTCCAGTTGACTGAAAATTATGTGAAAGAATCATTGGATACCCTCTGCTTTCGTTTTTTATTCCTCCCGTTATAGTTGGACCCTTATCTCTGACACTGCTGAATGCTCTTATCAGTTTTACCAATGACTCTCACGTTGCAAATCGAATGAACTTTTTTCTCAGTTTTCTCCTTAGTGAATCTATTTAGCAGTATTTGATTAATTTAATCTCTCTTCTTTCTTTCAATGTGGCTCTTATTTGAACACCAGGATAATTCATTCTATCATCTATCACCCAACTAAGTAGCTATTATTAATATCTATCATCTATCTATTTATCCTCCTCCCCCTTTCTTTCTTTCCTCATCATTCTTTTTTTTTAATTTCAGCATATTATGGGGGTACAAATGTTTAGGTTACGTATAATGCCCTTGCCCTCCCTTCCCCCCAAATCAGAGCTTCAAGCGTGTCCATCCCCCAGATGGTGCGCATCGCACTCATTATGTGTGTATACACCCATCCCCTCCTCCTCCCTCCCATCTGCCCAATGCCTGATGAGTGTTAATCCTATATGTGCACTTAGGTGTTGATAAGTTAAAACCAATTTGAGGGTGAGTACATGTGGTGCTTATTTTTCCATTCTTGAGATACTTCACTTAGTAGAACGGGTTCCAGCTCTATCCAGGAGAATACAAGAGGTGCTAGATCCCCATTGTTTCTTATAGCTAAATAGTACTCCTCCATGGTCCTCTTTGTTACTTCTTTCTCACATGTCTTGCCTCTAGATAGTAGGTAGAGTACCCAGGACTCAGTCCTTGAACAACATTTACTGCATGCTCACTTCCCATGAGATCTCATCCAGCTCCACTGTTTAAATTCTATGCACAAAGAATACATAAAATTTTAAATTCAGATCTGTCCAGTCTTCTAAAGTAGATCTAAGAAATATCTTAAACAAAACATGTTTATATTCAAACGTTTGAATTCCATTTCCCATACATAAACCTTCCAAAAATAATAATAAAAAAGCTGCCACTACTTGTCTTCCCCAGCTCTCTACAAACGCAGTGCTACACAGTGAGTTGTTTGTGGCATATGTCTAACCTAATAAGAGCATCCTTGCAGTGTTACGTCAGTTTAAATCCAAAATCTGACCCCTCCTGTCTACCACCCATCTAGGTTCTAGCCTATCATGTTTGCTCTCCTAAGTGATGTCCCTGGTTGTGCTCGTTTCCCCCACCATGTGTTTTTTTATTTTTTCTTTTTTTTTAAAGATGTGGTGACTCTGGCGGGATATGCATGTATTTTCTATGCAGGGGTAAGAGTAACTTCCTAAAACTTAAATCAAACCCTGCCACTCCTTTAATCAAAGCCTTCTAATGACTCTTAACCTCACTTCAAGGAAAAAACCACAGAGCCTTAATACAGTATTCATCATCGTGTATATTCTGGTTGCAGACAAGCTTCCTGATCTCATTCCTTATCTTTTCCTACCAGGTGCCCTGTTTGCCACATGGGCCTGTTTTTTCACTCTTTGAAACACCAAGTGCACCCTCATACCAGGAAATTTTTATCTGATGGTCTTCTTGCCTGAAAAAAATCTTTCCTTAAATACTTATGTGACCTTGGACTTTGGGGGGAGGGGGCGCAAGGGCAACATACGTAACCTAAACATCTGTACCCCGTAATATGCTGAAATAAAAAAAAAAGAAAAAAAATACTCATGTGGCTCCCTTCTTGACTTCTTTCAGGTCTTGACTCATGTACAGTCTTCTCAGGGAGGCTGTTATTCTCAACGTAAGTTACATCTTGTGACAAAAGAGTACTGTCAGCAACCATCACTTTTTACCCTTTTCTGGTTATTCTTCTTCTGAAGAAATTACGGCAAGATATGATGCAGGGTAACCTCAATCAAATGCACGTTTACTATACCTGAATCATCTCCCATTCTAAAGCCCTTCCTGCAAGGCATGCTGTTGATATAAGCTTGGGAAAAAAGGAACTTAAAGGATCTTCTTTTAGTTATTTCCTTCCAGTTCAGAGGCAATACTGGTTAGATTCTAGCTTCTTTTCGCTGGCTCAGGTTCTTCCCCTTCTCAACTGTCTAGTGCCAAGAAAAATAAATAAATAAAAATAAAACGACAAATAAAAGATATCACCACCCTTATTCCTTCAGACCTCAAAGAGAGAAGGCAAGAGAATAAAAAGAGAAAAGATGATTTTATAATTTTTTCCCTTTTCTCAGAATTTGATTCCGTAGTGACTCTAGTATGTCATTGGTGATTACAAGAATCCATCCAGACCATGTTGGCATGAGGGGCAAACGGAGTTGCAAATGCATCACAGGAATCGTTGACTATCTCTAGAGGTTTTGTGATAGTGAGGAAAAAGTAAGCTAGAAATGGAATTGTTTATA